>SZWC01012372.1:32378-51238 GCA_023375785.1 Penium margaritaceum | reverse complement strand
AGCATAAACCATCGTGGGCACTACCTGGGTTCAGGCTGCCATAACTCCTCGCTACTATTTTCTAGCAGATTCTGGCCGCACAGCTGCGTTCGCAGCGTCGGTATTATGGTATGGTCCAGTTTTCAGGCAAAACGGACGACGCCCGGGTTTTGGGCTGTCGGCTGTCTGGCAGGCCTCACCGAGAAAACCTGCCAGCCTGAAATTAGCTATTTTCTGATTGGCTCATGAACTGAGTAACAAGCTCAACAGAGCTGGGGGGGGGCTAGAACTTGGAGGGGTCCCCCATTGATGTTCATTCTTCATTCCTAATCAGTCATTATCAGTTTTCAGCTGCTTTCTGGTGCTAACTCTGGGGCGCGCGGTTCTGAGTAACAAACCCAGAGCTTCCAGACTTAGACTCTAGAGCAGCAGACTTAGGGGGCAGCTGACTTAAGCAACGAGCGTGGAAGCCCGCACGCTGCATCAACAACGCTGCTGCCCCAACCTGATGCATAGTTTCTATTTTGGTATCAGAGCCAGAGCGTAGCAGCAGCAGCAGAAGACTGGCGAACAGGTGCCAGACAACGCCGTCGGACCCCCATACGCGCCAGTGCAGGGGAAATGTTGCCGGATTTTTTCTGACAACATTGACCCTCCTGGTGGCGGCGTCAGATTTTTTCTCACGGCCACTGGGCCAGGGTAAATGCTGCCGAAATTTTTTCGGCAGCACAGACCCCCACGCGTGACGCGAGGAGGTGAGCGGCAGGCGGCGTCTGACGTCTGTGGGCGACGACGCACGCGGCAACGTCACCCAGGTGCAGTGACCGGCACCACCAGTAGTAGCAGGCAAAAGCAGCAGCTCGCAGCAGCCCGCAGCAGTAGCAGCTCACACCAGCACCAGCAGCAGCTCGCAACAGCAGCAGCTCGCAGCAGCAGCAGCAGTAGCGTGCAGCAGCAGTAGCAGCCCGCAACAGCAGCCGGCTGCAGCAGCCCGCAGCAACAGCAGGCAGCAGCCGCAGCACGCAGCAGCTGCAGCAGCGTGCAGCAGCAACAACGGGCTGCAGCAGCTGCTGCAGCGAGCTGCAGCAACCGCCAGCTGCAGCAGCAGCAGCAGCAGCGAGCAGCAGCCCGCTGCTGCCAGCGAGCAGCAGCTCGCTGCTGCTAGGCGAGCAGCAGCCCGCTGCTCGCAGCAGACAGCGGGCTGCTGCCCGCTGTGACAAGGGAAAAAAACAAAAAAAAGAGACAACAAAAAAATTCCCCCACCCCCGTAGCTCGCTGCAGCAGCCTGCAGCTGCAGCGAGTAGCTGCTGCAGCACGTAGCAGCTGCAGCAGCACTCAGCTGTAGCAGCGAGCTGCATCAGCTCGCTGCTGCAGCAGCAGTAGCCACAGCAACTGCTGCAGCTCGCAGCACGAGCAGCAGCAGCTGCAGCATCCGCAGCAGCAGCAGTAGCAGCAAACAACTGCAGCAGTAGCAGCAGCAGCATCAGCAGCAGCAGTAGCAGAAACAGTAGCTGCAGCAGCATCAGCAGCTGCAGCAGCAGCAGAAGCAGCAGTAGCAGCAACATCAGCAGCAGTAGCAGCAGCAGTAGTAGCTGCAGCAGCATCAGCACCAACAGCAGCAGCGGCGGCCTCAACATTCGCCGCTGCTAACGTCAGCACCCTTCTGCTGACGTCACTGCTGACATCACTGCTGACGTCACTGCTGACGTCATCAACAAAAAAAAAGGAGGAGGGTGAAAAGGGGAAAGGGGGAAGGCCAGAGGAGTGGGTAGACTCCCCACTCCCCCAACCTCCTGCTGAAGCAGCAACACAAAGACAACAACACAAAAAAAAAACCAACAACAGACACCAAGGCATGGCTGATAGTCCCGGCGAGGGGGGGTCCTCCTCTGATGGGGGGACCCCTATCCCTCCTTTCTTGCAGCGATTGCTGCAGCAGCAGCAGCAGCACCCGCCACCGCTGCAGCAGCAGCAGCCGCCGCCGCCGCCGCAGGACCAGCAGCTGCCGCCGCCGTAGCAGGACCAACCGCCGCCGCCACGGCAACAGCAGCTGCCGCCGCCGCACCACCACCAGCAGCCGCCGCCATTGCAGCAACAGCAGCCACCGCCTCTACAGCAGCAGCCGCCACCGCTGCAACAGTAGCAGCCGCCGCCCATATAGCAGCAGCCACCGCCGTTGCATCAACAGTAGCCGCCGCCTCTACAGTAGCAGCCGCCACCGCTGCAGCAGCAGCAGCCGCTACCCATACAGCAGCAGCCACCGCCGTTGCAGCAGCAGCAGCCGCCGCCTCTACAGCAGCAGCCGCCACCGCTGTAGCAGCAACAGCCGCCGCCCATACAACAGCAGCCACCACCTCTGCAACAGCAGCAGCCGCCGCCCTTACAGCAGCAGCAGCAGCAGCAGCAGCCCACTGGTAACGTTGGCGGCACCCCTGACCCACTTGCTGCTCTTCAGCAACAGCTCGCCGCCTTGACACAGCAGCTTGCGGCGCTACAGCCAGTCGCCTCCCAAACCGCCACCAGCGCGCTGCCGTCGTTCATCCCTCCAGGGCACGCTAGCCCCGCGGTATCCTCCGCCACATACTACTTAGCACAGCAGCAGACTCAGCGCCAACGGCAGACAGTGACCTCCGTCCTTGGCCCCACTCTAGGTGCCGGCCGTAGGCAGAAGGACTTTGAGACGCCGCCACCGCCGCTTCAGGCCGGCGAGCAGTTCCGGAGCTGGGAGCTCAGCTTCCGGATCTGGGCGCAGGGTGAGGGTCTGTGGGCATACTACACCCTCCCTTACGACTCCACCCAGGCCGACCAGCTATATGACGCTGGTCGCGCCGTCCGCGCCCTTGTACCAGTCACCCCTCCAGCTTCCCGCCTTGCCCTGGAGCCCTTCCTCGGCGACTTCACCACTGGCGCCATCCCAGACCCGGCAGCCGCCTGGCACGTCCTCACCAGACCCCATCGCCTGTCCAGCAACGCTGAGATCAGCCGTCTGCTCCGGGAGTTCAACTCTCGCCACATGGGGGAGGCCGAGACGGTCACTGCCTACTGGCAGCGATTGGAGGACATCCTCCGTCGACTCGGCAAGTCGGCTCCACCCCCTCTGTCCGCGCTCCTCACCATCAAGCGCGGCACCACCAGCGCATACGCTGACGTCTTCTTCCACTATCCTCAGGACGTCCTCACCACCATGGAGGCCCAGGGCACTCTCATGCCCTGGGAATACGAGCTCTTCCTTCGCATCAAGGAAGCTTGCCAGGAGTCCCAGCTCCATCGCGTAGAGGCCCTTGCATCCCCTGGCGTCGCCACCCCTGCCGTTGCCTCCGTGGCCGTTGCCTCCCCCGTCGCAGCTACCTCATCGCCCTCAGGGAAGAAGAAGAAAAGCCAGAACAAGAAGGGCAAGGGTCCATCGCAACAGCAGCAGCAGCAGTCATCGACGGGTCCCAGCGGTAGTGGCTCGGTCTGCCACACCTGTGGCCAGCCTGGGCACGGGTGGTACACGTGCCCTCTCCCAACGGACGAGGCTCGTGTCATCGCCACCATGCGACGCGAGCGGGAACGCCGCCTCGCCTCTGCCGCCGTCGCTGCTGCTAGTCCTACCACTCCGACCTCGTCCAGCACCGCTCCCACTCTGACGACTCCGCCTGTGCTGCAGCCACCCGTGCCGCAGCAGTACTACCCGCAGTAGTACTACCCTCAGCCGTCGGCACCTCCACTTCCTTCGCCGGCCCAGTCACCCTACTACCCGGGCTCCGGCGCCGTCACTCCGCATTCTGTCTACACTCCTGGGCCGTCATCCCGAGAGCATCAGCTGGAGCAGTTCATCGTGCTCCAGCTTGGCCTCCCTCGCCCTCCTCCCCAGGGAAGTGCGAGTTGCGTCACCTCCTGCCCTCTGGCCCATCCCTGCATGACTGAGACTGAGCTGCAGTCGTGTCCAGTTTCCTCGTCTGTCTCGTCATCTCCCGTGATCTCATCCACCCCACTCCTTGACGACATTGTATGGCTTGACGACTGGTAGTCTCGTTTCGCGCCTCCGTCCACCGTGTCTGCATCTCTCGCTTGCTGACATGTGACCGTGACTGATCTGGCGACCCCTGTCCAGGACCCTGCTGAGACCTGGATCATCGACTCCAGGGCCACGCATCACATGACGGCCTCTCGCGAGGCCTTCAGTATGCTCGGTCCCGTCGGCGATGTCTCCGGTGTTCGGACGGGCTCTGGTCAGGTGTTGCCTGTCCGTGGGGTAGGCGTTGTTCGTTTCCGTGGTCCGGCCAATGACGTCTTTTTGACCGATGTTCTCTTTGTCCCTGGTCTTGAGCTCAGCCTCCTGTCCGTGACTGCCCTTGACCGCATGAGCATGGACGTGGTGCACTCACGTGGTGTCGGTACTGTGTCGTTGCGTCCGTCGGGTCTTGTCGTACTGCACGCCACCGCCTGTGGCAACTTGTGGCACGTTCCCCGCCTCGCTTCCTCCCCTCCCGTCTCCTCCCCGTTGGCTGCGACCGGCCATGTGTTCGTCACCAGCACGCTTTCTCCTCAGCACACCCACCTCTTGCACCGCCGCCTTTGCCACGTCCACTCTGCCGCAGTAGAGAGCATGCTCCGCACCCAGCCGGCCAAGGGCCTTGATCCGGAGACCTTCCTTCTCCCATGCCCCACTGAGTGCATGGACTGCGCTCAGGGAAAGATGCACCGGTCCACGTACCCCCTCTCTTCCTCACGGGCGTCCGCCCCCCTTGACCTTGTCCACTCGGACGTCATGGGCCCTCTCCCCACCGAGTCCGTCGGTGAGCATGGCCGCTATGTCCTCACTCTGACGAACGACTACTCTCGCTACCGTTGGGTCTTCTGCCTTCGGCAGAAGAGCGATGTCGCCCGAACCATTCAGGACTGGCTTGTCCTCGCGGAGCGCGAGTGTGGCCACCCCCTACGTTGCTTTTGCTCCGATCGCAGTGGCGAGTACCTGGGTGAGGCCACGACCTTTCTCACCTCCCGCGGTATCCGCCATGAGACGTCTTCGCCCTACACACCCGCCCAGAACGGCGTCTCCGAGCGGTGGAACCGCACCATGGCCGACGCCGTCCACACCATGCGGGTCGAGTCCGGTCTCTCCGATGGCTTCTACTTTGAGGCCATGGCCTACATGACCTGGGTCTGGAACAGGGTTCCCCATGGTCCCCTTTCCCGCCAGTCCACGCCCTATCAACACTGGTGCGGTCGGCGTGCTGACCTCCGCCCGGCTCGCGTCTGGGGCTGCGTAGCCGTTGTGTGGCTGCCCGCTCCACAGCAGGGTGGCAAGCTTGCCCCCCGCGGATGCCCCTGCACCTTTCTCGGTGTGTCTCGTCAGTCCAAGGCCTGGCGCTTCTGGGACCCATCCCGAAACTGCATCGTCGAGTCCCGCGATGCCCTCTTTTTCGAGGACCTGTTTCCCCGCGACCTCATCCACTCCGGCTCGTCCGTGTCCCTCCCGTCGCGTGGGGGAGTGGTGAGTCCTTCCTCCGTCCTGTCGCTTCCGGGTGACACATCACTCCGTCCCTCTGAGCCGGTAGCCCCGGTCGCAGCCACTGGCCCCTCCGAGCCAGCTGACCCAGTCGAGTCTACTGGCCCCTCCGGGCCGGCAGCCCCAGTCGCGTCCGCCGGCTCCTCCGGGCCGGCAACCCCAGTCGCGTCTACTGGCCCCTCCGGGCCGGCAGCCCCAGTCGCGTCCGCCGGCTCCTCCGGGCCGGCAACCCCAGTCGCATCTACTGGCCCCTCCGGGCCGGCAGCCCCAGTCGCGTCCGCCGGCTCCTCCGGGCCGGCAACCCAAGTCGCGTCCGCTGGCCCATCCGGGCCGGCAGCCCCAGTCGCGTCCGCTGGACCCTCCAGGCCGGCAGCCCCAGTCGCGTCCGCTGGTCCCTCCGGGTTGGTAGCCCCAGTCGCTTCCGATGGCCCCCTCGAGCCGACGTCTCCAGTCGCGTCCGCTGGCCCCTCCGGGCCAGCAGCCCCAGACGCGTCCACTCACCCCTTTCGACCGGCAGGCCCAGCTGTGTCCGCTGGCCCCTCTCGCCCAGCAGCGCCTGTGGCGTCTACTGGCTCCTCCGGACCAGTAGCACCGTCCGCCTCCGTCGGCCTGTCGGACTCAGCACCATCTTCTGCCCGACCGCGCTACACACGTGGCCCAGGCGGCAGCCTCCGACCTCGGCCAACAGTGAGCGCGCAGACCGTCGCTCCCCGTTCCGTGGCGCCTCGACCCCCTGTGGCTCAACGTGTCTCCTCCACTCCCACGGTCGTGAGTGAGGACCCTAGCACGAAGGCTCTCGGCCTGACCACTTCTGCCATTATCGCAGACTTTCACCCGGGCTCTGCATTGGGGTACGCCATGCTTCATCATGAGCATCGGCATGTTGTTGTGGCCGCTCTCGCACGCATCCCACCTGGGGCTCGTGATGCACATGTCCTCTCAGTCCGGTCCACAGCGCGCCCAGAGGACCCTTCCACCCTACGCGAGGCTCGAGCCTCCCCTGAGGCCGCACATTGGGATGCTGCCTGTGCCGAGGAGCTCGCCGCTATCCGACAGCACCACGTGTATGACCTCGTCGACCTCCCTCCAGGTCGGAAGGCCATCGGTGCCAAGTGGGTCTTTTGGCGTAAGTGGAAGCCTGACGGATCCTTGGACAAGTACAAGGCCCATCTCACAGCAAAGGGGTTTGCTCAGGTCCCTGGGATTGACTACGACCAGATCTTCGCCCCAGTTGGCCGGTTGTCCACTAGCCGGGCATTGTTCAGCCTGGTTGCCCAGCACGGGTGGGAGCTGCATCAGATGGACGTGAGCAACGCATTCCTCCATGGCTCACTGGAGGGTGAGGAGCTCTACATGACGCAGCCCCCATGCTTCGATGATGGCACTGGGAGAGTTTGGCGGCTGCGGAAGGCCCTCTATGGCCTGAAGCAGTCTCCTTGGTGCTGGAACCAGGAGATCAGCAGTACGCTTCTCAGTGGCGGCCTCCGGCGCAGCACCGCTGACCCCGCACTGTTCATCAGCCTGCGAGGTCAGACCTTCGCCGCGGTCCTGGTCTACGTCGACGATCTCCTCATTGCGTCACCAGACGCGACAGCCATCCAGCACGTCAAGGACCTACTGCACGCTGCCTACTAGATGAAGGATCTCGGTTCTGCCCGAGTCTTCCTGGGCATGGAGCTCGAGCATGATCGCTCTCAGGGCGTCCTGCATGTCCACCAGGCTGCCTATGTGCAGACCCTGTCCACTCGCTTCGCCGAGGACTTGCCCCTCGTGCCTAGCGCGTCCTCACCCATGTCACCCGATGGCCAGGTGAAGTTGAAGAGTCATGACCCAGCTGTTGTGGGGGAGCCAGTTGATGTGACCACGTATCTGCGGGTCATCGGGTCACTAATGTTCCTGGCGACGACGACGCGTCCAGACATCGCGTTTGCCGTTAACCTCCTGGCCCAGTTCTCTCAGGAGCCGCGTCACCTCCACTTTGAGGCCGCGATCCGAGTACTGCGCTATGTCGTCTTGACCCCTCGGCGAGGCCTCATGTTCCGCTGTCAGCCGTCCGTCGTTGTAGTGGGTTACATCGACAGCGACTGGGTCAGCAGTCCAGAAGGTAAGAGTCACACTGGTTGGATCTTTCTGGTCGGGGGCACAGCTGTGTCCTGGCGCAATGGCAAGCAGGGGTGCATTGCACGCAGCACTGCTGAGGTTGAGTACGTGGCCCTTGGCTCAGGCGCGTGTGAGAGCGTGTGGTTGCGTCGTCTGTTGTCCGAGTTGCGTCAGTCTGTCGCATCCATCACCTTGCATTATGAAAATGAGAGTGCCATGGCCATTGCAGACAATGACGGTGTGCATCACACTCGCACAAAGCACATCAATGTTGAGTATCACTATGTGCGTTCATTGTTGCACGACGGCAGCATCAGCATCGTGTGGGTTGAGACAGCACGGCAGCTGGCTGACTTCCTGACCAAGGCACTGAAGCGGGACTCGTTTAAGAAGGCTGTGAGTTCAGTCGGTGTGCGTCCGTGACTTGCTTTCTTTGTCTCCGCCTGCACTTCTGCATGTCCTGGGGGAGTCCGTGTGTTGACCGTGTCTCTGCCCGCCCATGTGCACTACGCATGTGAGTCATGGGGGAGTGTTGGTTTTTTGCGCTCATTGTGCTCTGTTGTGTCCTCCCGGCTTGTGTACATCGGCGTGCAGATGACTGACGGCAAGACTGGACGCCGATGGAGTGTCGTCCGGTGGAGCCGACGCACGCTGGGGTCGTCTCGCAATTCGCTGGAGCCCCCTCTCTCCGGCGACGTGTTCAGCTCCATCGGCAGGCCTCCTCGGCGGTCACACTGCCGGCAGTCACTGCCACCGCAGTCGCTGTCTGCATGCGTCCAGCACGTACTGTCGTGCCTGCGTCGTCATGCACTGCCTAGGGTCCCAGTTGCATGTTGCATGGCCCTGTTTGGAAGCATAAACCATCGTGGGCACTACCTGGGTTCAGGCTGCCATAACTCCTCGCTACTATTTTTCTATCAGATTCTGACCGCACGGCTGCGTTCGCAGCGTTGGTATTATGGTATGGTCCAGTTTTCAGGCAAAACGGACGACGCCCGGGTTTTGGGCTGTTGGCTGTCTGGCAGGCCTCACCGAGAAAACCTGCCAGCCTGAAATTAGCTATTTTCTGATTGGCTGATGAACTGAGTAACAAGCTCTACAGAGCTGGTGGGGGGCTAGAACTTGGAGGGGTCCCCCATTGCTGTTCATTCTTCATTCCTAATCAGTTACTATCAGTTTTCAGCTGCTTTCTGGCGCTAACTCTGGCGCGCGCGTTTCTGAGTAACAAACCCAGAGCTTCCAGACTTAGACTCTAGAGCAGCAGACTGAGGGGGCAGCTGACTTAAGCAACGAGCGTACTATGCAGCAGGTTGGCACATCATACCATGATGTGCCAACCTGCTGCACATCATACCAAGTGTTCGGGTCTAGACCATGAGAAGAGTCATGCACACGCACAAAAACCAGTGTAATGCACATCATACACATGTCAGACGGCAACAAGGTCTCCTAGTGACACTGGCGGTACCAGTGCCCGGGTCTCGACCACTACGAGCAATCCAACAGGTGTCTGTATGTCGACCACAATAGCACCATCAATAACACACAGGATCATAGGGGGTCTCCTCGTAACACGGGTGCAACTCACCACGTGTATGGGTCTCGACCACTATAAGAAAACCAGCTGGCATGCACATGCCACACGTAGTATGGCCACACACCAAGACACAAGATCACAGGTCTCCTCGTGACACTGGTCCAACCGACCAAGTATCCAGGTCTCAACCAACAGAGTGCTACCATATAGCTGCAAATATGCAGGCACGTGGCATCAGCCACACGACGACTGTTGTAGTATTCTCATAGCAGAGCATGAACCCCTCGCTATGCATCTCTCGTGACGGCGCATCAGGTCGAAGTCCACACAACACTCCCCCTGGGCAGATGAACCTGGCGGCGATGTCCTCGATGGAAATGTTGATTTTGTAGCTAAACAGATCCTGGGCGATGAATCATGTGGTCTCTCCATCATGCAGAGATAGCTCCCCCTGTCATGTACAAGTTGGCTCCTAGCCTCAAAGACGAAGTGGTGTCTCCGGCGACGACTCCTCATGCCGCTGCTGCATCACATGGAGTGTACCAGTCCTCGCATGATTGCCAAGGGTCCCAACTCACAGTCTCTCCTCTCTCCTCTTCACCACGTCGCATCTGTTTACGCCAGAGGAAAGGAAATGGGTGAGCAACACGCGAGCGTGGATGAAGTGGCGGAGCTTGCCTCCGAGGCGGGATAGAGCACCCTGAGGCACAGGGGTGTACGACCAGAAGAGAAGGGCTGGAGCGACAAACCGGATCACCACTCATGGACGAAGGTGACGATGGAGTAGTGTAGTCGGGTGGATGAATGTGCGGGATGGCAACAGCAGACAGAGGAGCGATGACGGAGTCGACAGGAATGACGATGGAGGAAACTAAAGGAACACTCAGCTCTTGTGTGGTAGTGTCTCCATCGAATGTCATACTTAGAGCTGCTACATGATCCTCCCCGAGTATGGGTGTGCGAGATCCTAGTAGTGAAAAACTCGTGCTGAAAGTACTGGTGCTCCCCTCCTCTGAGAATAGCTCACGCACTGCCATCATCTCCTACTGCAGCATCACTACACACTCCTACAGGTCTGTGTAATCTGCCTCGAACATGTGGAGGTGGCCCATGTCTGCCTCGCGTAGGATAAACACTGCCTCACTGGATGTTGCACATGTAGACTGCAGAAATTGTGAGTACAGCTCCATCTACATCTCCGCTACTGAAGACGATGGAGCCGATGCTGCTGCATCCACCTTGGGGTCAACTAAAGTCGCAATGTGTCGAGACGCTAGAACATCAGATGCAGCTGTAGATGTCGCATCCATACCACAGCTCGTGTCTGTCATACGATGAGGAATGAACGGTCGCATGTCGAGAGAGAAGGAAAAGGAGGAGTCGATAGAGTCCGTGGAGCATTTGGAAATATCGTTCGTGTAGGTGCGCCACTCTCAGCGTCGATGTGATCAACAGGGTTACCAATAGGTGAGCACGAGAGGGCAGAACTCAGCTCCTACTGACGAGGTGACTCCATCCGCATGTACGGATCTGCTCCACTGTCCTCGACTGCCACCATAGTGGACATCGGTGTGCAGGACTCCGGCTCAACAATGCTGGCCAAGGCGACCAGAAAGTGCAGCTGGCGCTCGCGCATCGTCTCATCGAGAAGGCTAGTCGCTGCCACTTGCTCGATAATGGAGTGAGGACCACCATCTGACTCCATCATGTGTGTCGCTGCTCCGTCGTGTGTACGGGAACCCATAGACTCTGGGAACAAGGGGGACCCCTTACGCTGAAGCTGGTCCTTAGGTAGCGCAGATGACATGGTGGATCCTGCTGTGTCTACTTCAGCACATGTCCCAGTGACATCTCTGAGAACTGCTGCTCTCAAGAATGCCTCAACCTCTAAAAGACCAGCCGGCCGACTCTGCTCATGCACTGCGACCGCTGTTGGGCTGGTGTGCGTGTCGTGTGCCAACGCTCCCGGAAATCCGTATGGGGCATCTCAATCCGCACGATACTCTTGTGCCACCGCCAGACCGCTACCGGTCGGAGTCGCGAGTGGCATCGCCCAGGCACGGGGGACCTGCACTCCTCCTGATGCAACGTGCTGCTGAAGAACATCCGGCTCCTGCCCCAGCGTATGTCAACCTTGATGACATGCACATCCCGAGCACTCCAGCCTCCACCGGACTGGTGTGAGTTTGTTGCACACGCTCCCCCAAAAGTCCGGTAGACACATCCCGAACTATGCGGGACTCCTGTGCCAACGCTCGGCTGCCACCATTCGGGGCTGCGAGTGGCACTGCCTAGGGACGCCGTGCCTGCGCTCCTCCCGATGTAACCTGCTGTTACAGAAGATATGGATCTAGCCTGGATGTGGAAGTCAAGCTCAATGACACGCAAGTCTCTACCATGACCGCCATGTCGGGATCAGACTCCACGTCATGTGCTGTTGCCGTATCGTCTGAATCTGCCTGAGCTGACGCTCGGGCACCACGGCCCGGCGCGAGTGCGGATCCTGTCGCTATAGTCACAACAGGCAATGCGCGGTGACCATACTCCCCCTCGACAGGTACAGCAACAGAAGCAGAGGAGGTGGAGGATGTATCAAAACCGGCACGAGCACGACGTGCGGAGCGCTGACACCGACGCCGCGGGGACACATGACTGGAACAACTATATGAAGGCAGGTCATCGGGAGGATCGAAAGGATGGTGGCAACCTGGGACTGGCTGGCAGGTGGAGCTGAAGGGACACGATCGAATGAGGAAGGAGGAGAGGATGAAGGAGATGTGATCAAAGAGGCCGTCGAAAAACTAGTAGCAGACGCACGCTCTGTGACCGTGAGGTCACAAAGCCGCAGGCTCGTACGAGGCTAAAGCCAAGGTGGATGCCAGCCGTGAGGGCTCATCCAGTAGCGACGCCAACCATGACGTCCATCATCACAATAATAGCAGGCGAACGTGCAAGGCGCCTGCTCAAATGTCTGCACACTCATCTCGTGCGCTGGACGATGGATAGGTGCCGAGGGTACCTACTCCCGATGGTAAATACCAAGCCATGGGAGAGAATGAGACCAGTAGATACTGTCACTCCCAGAAGTCACGGCGTCGGGGTCAGCAAACGTGACCAGACGAAACGAGCTGCACCACCACAGTATGCCCGGAGAGTGGAGTCTGACTATCTACGGCTACTAATGCTGCTGCCACTAATGGAGTGAATACTGCTCCAAGAACAGAACAGGTGGCGGCTGCAAGTGTGGTTGCTTCTCCAAGCGGTAGACGACCCAGCCCTTGGAGATGCACAGACTCGAATCCGCCGTTGATCCTACGGAGTGAACTACGGGCACCAATCCACGGGTCCCATGGAGACGCCGATCCACGACACGTCTCGAAACGGATTTCGCCGCCGACAACACAATCCGTTGTTGACTTTGAGGACAAAACTGCAAGCGTTGCTGCAACCGCCGCTTATGCTGTAGTGGTTGCTGCTACTGCAGCTATCGGTGAGATGTCGGGCTATTCTATGGTCCCACACGATTGTTTTTTGTCCCTCGTCCTCACCCTGGTTTTTTTTTCTTTGCCCTCAAGCTCCACCTTTTTTTTTCGCTTTCCCCTCTCCTCTCCCTTAGCCCTCGTTTTTTCTCTTTTCCACTCGCTTTCAATTGCATCCTTTTCCTTTTTTGTCTCCTCCCCCATTTTCTCTATTTCCCCTAATTTGGGACAATGGAGAAAATAAAGGAGGGGAGGGGTTGAGGGAGGGGAGGGGGAGGGGGTTGGCCCTCCCTCGCGCGCATGGTCGCTCGCTCGCTCGCTGGTGCGAGCGAGCGAGGTGGGTGGGAGCAAGCGAGGTGGGTGGGAGCGAGCGAGCGGAGGCGGGGAGGGGGGGGGGGTTGGCCCTCCCTCGCGCGCATGGTCGCTCGCTCGCTCGCTGGTGCGAGCGAGCGAGGTGGGTGGGAGCGAGCGGGCGGAGGCGGGGGGGGGGGGGGGGGGGGGGGGTGGTCGGTCCCTTCGCCGTCGGGCCCCCTCCGTCGGTCGGCCGACGGGGCCGAGGGGGCTCACGGGCCCGACGGGCCCCCCTCTGAGGGGGCCCCCCTGATGGGGCTTGAGGGGGCCCCTCCGAGAGGGGGGGGACATTCATAGGAGGGCTGCGAGGCCCTCCTTGCTGCAGCAGCAGCAACTGAGTGGCAGGTGCAGCTCCTGCGGTTGTTGCTGTTGCTGCTGCTTCTGCTGCTGCTGCTGCTGCTGCTTTGCGCAGCAGCTGCTGCTACTGATTGCTGCTGCCGCCGCTGCTGTTGCTGCTGTGCGCCGCTGCTGGTACTGTTGCTTGCTGCTGTGCACCGCTGCTGCTTGCTGCTGTTGCCAGTACTGCTGCTGTTGTGCGCCGCTGCTACTGCCGCCGCCGCTACTGCTGCTGCTGCTACGTGGCTCAGCAGGTGCTGCTACTGTTGCTGCTTGCTGCTGCCATAGCTGTTGTTGCTGCTTTGCGCCGCTGCTGCTGCCGCCATTGCTGCTGCTACTGCTGTGCTATATAGCAGCTGCCGCTGCTGCTACAGCCGTAGGCGCAGCTGCTGTGAATTCTGCCGCCCGTCGCTGCTGCTGTTGCTACCGCCACTGCTGCCATTGCTCTGAGCGGCTACTCTACCGCCACTCCTCCTGTCGCACGGCAAAGCAGCTGCCTCTGCTGCTGCTGATGTGTCTGCTACCGCTACCACTACTACTGCGACAGCCGCTGCTGCTGTTCTACGCTGCTCACCGCCCCTTTGTGTGTGATTGCAATGCAAAACGGCAAAAAATTGGCTACGTCTGGAATGCATAATATGAAAGAACAAGGAGAGAGTACAAATGAGCCCCTAGCCGGCTTATGTAGGGGCACCGGCAGCTAGCTGCACCGGGCCCCGTCACCCCCACTTAACCCAAACGGGTCAGCGGTGAGAACACACTGCGCACACCATGATAACAATCAACGGTGGCCTCCTCGAGGCATTGGAACAGCTCTCCGAGCGCCCGGGTCTCGACCACCGAGAAAATACGAGCAGTGCTAGAAAATCACGTAATCAGCGTCCAGACATCATGCACGGATTTCCAAACATCGGAAGCACTACTATAGCCACCGGGTCTCCTCGGCGCACCGGTACAGTCCACCGGGTGCGCGGGTCTCAACCCACCGAGAAAAATCTCCTACCTCCCGACAAGCCCACAGGGCTGCCGGAACGCATCGACCGCGTCTCGCCGGTGCTGTCGTAGATGCTGGAGAAGTCTCGGGAAATTCCAGAGGCCCGTCGTGTCGTCACGCCCTCCTCTACCATATACCACCAACATGGGTATATGGGTAGTCCATCGGCATCGGTCGTGACGGGTGGAAGCCACACAAACCAACACAAGGCGGCTACTATGGCCAGTATCTCCTCATTGTGGGTGGGTTAGTTTTCCTCAACACCGCGCAACTTGTACCCGTATCAGGCAAACCGGCTGCAACCAGTTTCAAAAGTCCTGCAAAAGATGACAATGTCTGAGGTTTCCATCGTCATCTTAAACTCTCAGACACTGTCGGCCAAGAGCAAGGTGAGCTCGTACACCAAAGCGCTAATGAGATTCTCAAAGGTATCTTGTTTGCTAGCCTCCCGACTCAAATCACGATCTTCATCATGATTGAGGTTGGATAGTGGCGTTGACACTCCACATAGCTCAGTATGAATCTATTCAAGTAGTTACAAGGTCTAAGGAACACTTACACACTATGCATGTTGCATGATGTGCAACCATTACTCAATGGCCAATGTCTTGTGTGGATCCACAGCATTCTCCCTATCGCCAATGTTGTGTTCAAGTGACTCAAGTTTCCCCCTTGCAAAACTACATTCAGAGAACTTTGAAAAAGACTACCTTACAGCTCATATGAATCCTAGAATATGACCCAGATTTTGACAGTTTAAATTCCTTCTGATGAGGTTTGTTTGAGATCCTACCCAGCTTGACGTTCATCCAAGTCCATGGTGTAAGACGCGAACTGTGCCTTGCCACTGGTGCATGCACATACAAGACGTAGAAATTTTGGATTTAATGACTGGAAAATTTTAAGCACTGCCAATCTTCCTCTCTTCATTCTCTTCATGCAAAGTTGAACCTTCTACTGCTGCACTTCCACTTTGCCCTCTCTGATTCTGCACTTTGAGACAATAGAGTCCAGCCTAACAGAAATAAATAAAAAGAATACTGAACATCGTACATATGGCAAACAAGGACTATGTTACATAGGAACAGTAGGGTAATGCTATGTCAGATTTTGAGCACGTCCTTAGCATTCCTTCCATGTTCCTTTGATGTCCTGTCAGACAAAGGAATGTTTCCAGGTTACACCACCACAATTTTGTCCGAGGAAGTTATGAAGATGTTGTTCATCACCACCATGTGATGGAAATCGGGGCAGCCCTCAAGGAGGTAATCGGGCTCACTAAGAGCTGCCTTGGCAGGACCAACTTTTTGTGAGAGGGAGTTGCAGATTGCACAGATAGAATTTATGTAAGCATATGACTGGTTTTAGAGAATGAAAATGTCTGAATTTAATCTTGAGCGAGGAATTAAATTATCACAGCTGTCTAACAAGGGAGCTCAAAGCTACACTCTGTCAAAGTCCCCCCTCTTAAAAACTCCTAGGCTAGCGGGATGAGTAGTCCTCCCTCTCCACAATGTGCACGGGAAATAATCCTGGCCAATAGTCCTGACCACATTGCTTCTTGGGGGTGCTGGCATGGTCACCTGAACCGGACGCAAACTCCAAACTTTGGAAAATCATATCTAACTCAAACAGACTTCGAATTGAGTTCCGTAAAGCGTATTATTACATGTAAAAACCCCTCTATTGATCACTTGTTCCAGATGCTTTGAATTGAGCAACCCTTTTTTCATCACTTTCTGGCACCCTCTTATCCATCATTCTCCCACTTTGCGGCAATACAAATCACACAAGTCCGCACTGTCCCCTCGGCTGTTGAGAGTGGTACGCTGTCATTGGCTTGGTTAGAAAGCCTTCCAACATCATGCTTGAAGGGCAGAACTTCATCTGCACCACCTGCTTTGACACGAGATCACAGATGAAGTGGTAATTTAGGTCAATGTGCTTGGTGCGGGCATGAAACTCGGCATCCTTGGTTCCTTGGTCAGAGAAATTGCACTCATCTTGTCACAGTAGATCCTGGTCGCTGTGTTCTGCTGCTTCTCAAGGATTGCTAGCAATGTACGCAGACACAGAACTTCCTTTGTCGCTTCACTTAGGGCGATGTACTCAGCTTCATTTTAGGACAGGACGGCACATTCTTGTTTCTTGCTCTTCCAGTTGGTTGCACCTCCTTCGAGCAGAGTCACGAACCTAATGGTCGACCTCCTTATGTCCGCGTTACCTCCCCAGTCTGCATTGTTGTAGCCGATGAGGATGGGGCTATTGCTGCCATTGAAAGTGAGGCAAAGTCTATTACTGCTGCTGAGGTAGCGCAGTGCGCGCTTAACCACCTCCCAATGTGTCACATCCACATTTGCACAAAACTTGCTGAGTACTCCCACTGCTTGACTGATGTTGAGGCACGTGCCAAATACTACGTACATGAGGCTCCCAATGGCTGCTTGGTACGGCATTGTTTCCATGGGGCTGCTCTCTTGCATGCTCTACGGAGTTTGCATCATGCCCAGCATTAATCTCACTTCCAGTGGCTTTGCGGCCTTGCGTGCTCCTTCCAAGTTGAAGCGCTTGACGATGCCACTCACATACATGCTCTACAAAAAATCTTAGGTCCGTTGCTACCAGTTTCTCTTAACTTGAAGACCAAGGTAGCAACTGAGCTCTCACATGTATTTTATGACAAAACTGATAGCAAGGGACTCCTTCACATCGTCCGGCAAGGTTGTAGAGGCGGTATTCCATGGTGTCCTAGCCAAGGAAGGCTACCTTCACTGACTTGACATCCAGCTTGTTTTGGCTGCCTGCAGGAACGTGCATGAATGCTCCACACTTGAAAGCTTTCAGGTGCATCACTGTTGGCCCACGCCCCGTCCACGCTTCCTCCAGTGTCATCAGTGGCACGACGTGTATGGGGCTCATGTTTTTTAGGTACACGGCGGTGTTGACTGCTTCAGCCCAGATGTTTGGTGGGAGCTCTACGCTTTGGATCATTCTATGAACATGCTACATGATAATACAGTTTGCACGTTCAGAGACACCATTCAGCTGTGGTGACCTTGTACCGGGTCTCGCAATGCTTGGAGAAGCTACAGAAGTCATTGGAGATGTACTCTCCTCCACCATAGATGTGAAGCACCTTCGACCACCTACCACTTGTATTCCATGCAGCAGCAAGCCACACCTTGAAAGCATCAAAGCACTCATCCTTTCAACCCAATAATGAAACCCATGTCTTCCTCAACTTGTAACGTGAAAAAGTACAAACTCCTAGACAAGGACTGTGATGGCATGGGACTACATAAGTCAAATTGAACAAGTGAGAGAAGCTGAGCTACCACTTTGCCTTACCCAATGAAAGGAGAGTGGGTTTTCTTCCCTTCAACTCAGCTCTCACAAGCCGATGCACCAGGCTGCTTCACCCCCTTGAGCTCCAGGCCATGGACCATCTGATGTATGGAGGTGAGGGCGCCAAAGCCAAGGTGACCAAGACGATGGTGCCACATGCCGCTCTTGTGTTTTTCCTCCTTTTCATCCAACGCTGAGTCTGCTTCTTTCTCTGAAACCGCATAGAGGCAGGAACAACCATCCTCCTTGTCCACTTTTGCAAGAATACGGCCTGCAAAAGCAGAGATGGTGCAGCCACCAGTCCTGAATTGAACCTGCATGCCTTCATAAATGAGAGAGGAAACAGAGACAAGGTTAGCTGTCAACCCTGGAACATGGAGCATTTCCTTCACATGACGTTCCATGTGCTTGCCCTCAACAGGAGCACAGAGCAAATCTCTCCATCCCCAATCACCATTTACACAAGATTGTCCTCCATGTATACCGGAAGAGGTTCAATGGAAGTGTAGACAAAGATGCACTCAAAGTAACAAATCATGTGCCACGTGGCTCCCGAGTCGATGACTGAGAACAAGGTAGTATTTTCAAAGACATGCAGTATCCTAATGGTGGTCACAAATCCACTCTTCCAATTTGGTACATTTGCGTACGAGTTGGAGTACTTTTCCACTCCCAATCCAACTGCAAGGTCCGTCTTCTTCATCCAGCATGTGTGTGTAAAATGGCCAAGCTTATTGCATAAGTGGCAGTTCCCCTTCTTCTTCCCTCCTATGCCATTGCCTCTAGTTAGTTCAGCACCACCTGCTTGACCAGAATTGGTGATGAGATCAATGTCCAGTCCTCTTCTGCCACCATATCCCTTGCGACGTTCCTCCTCAAATAGTCGACTCTCCTCCACATCACTGAGCAACAAGGAGAGGAGTGTAGCTGCTAGAAAGGCTAGAGATGATGGTTAGCATGAGTACACACTCGTTGGTAGGATCCTTGATTTCAGCAAGCTATTAAGAGAGAGACTTTGCCATGTTGATTTATTCAATTGTGGATCCAGTCTCATCCATCTGCACAGTGTGAAGGTGACGACGCAATTGCATATTCATGAGGATTGAATCGGATGTATAATCAAGTTTCCTCAAAACCTCCTTTGGCGTGAGGATGCCAGAGACAAGGACTTGTTGCTGTTTGATAACGTAGAGGTACATGGTAGTGAGTGAGCGGTCACGATTTTTAAGCTAGGTATGGGTCTCA
>SZWC01012372.1:16922-30841 GCA_023375785.1 Penium margaritaceum | reverse complement strand
CCCCCCCCCCCCCAAGTGAAAAGTGTATCAGAGAAAATATGTTGGTCAGTGAACTTCTAAGCATATGGGAATAGACTGTACACTGTGAACACCTTAAAAGTTGATGCAGATCACTTGTCATTTTTGCAATAAATGAATGGACATGAATCATCCAAAAAAGGAAAATAGAAAATGATACATTGCATTATGTTAAGGAAATATAAATCTGATGACAACCTCTACGAAGAGAATTTCTCCATGATTCTTCATGACTCTCAAGATTCTTGCAGTCTCAGAAATTCCCGTTGAGGCTGCAAGAATTTCAATGGAATCATTCTCGCAAGCAGACACTCTACCAAAAAAAGTAATGATTTTATGAACACCTCGATAGTCGACATTGTTTGGTGATTATGCTGCATGATCTATTGTATTGTTCTATCTATAGTAAAGAAAGATATGAAAATACACCTTTCTTTGAGAATGCAATAGGTCATGTTTTCAACAGAATCTAACAGTTTAGAACATCATCTGTGAAACAACTTTGTATTACAAACCTCCATGAATCTTTCTCATATCTAGAAACACGTCCCATGCCATTCAAATGTCCAAGGAGTTGCTTAAGGAAACTCTACCACAATCTTCTGAACTTTCTTAGCATTTTCCTGTATGTTGTCTTCTGTGATGCACACGACAAGAAGAGAGTGTATTAGAGGAAATGAATCTATAAGTAACTATCTGATTTTAATACTTGATCTTTCATTTTTTGCATTATTTACAACGTGCCTTGTGGTATCTTTTCATTCAATAAAGTTCCATGCAGCTTTCACGTTCCATACTTATTTGAGACAGTGAATCCGTGTTGGAGGAGTTGTCCATAACATTCTTAAACATTTCCTTGAAGTTTGTAACATACTTCCTCTTATAATGTACCGTTGTAACTGTGTATTTTTGCAGGGTGATAGATCATAAATGGCCGTTCCAGTGGAGGGAGATGAGCTTGGAGCAGAAGAGGAGGGTGTGGGAAATTCCATGTATGACAAGGAGGTTAAGGAAGTAGAAGGAGCAAGAAACTGAGAATTTATGAAGAGGCAGCAAAACAACACACAGCAGCTGAAATTTTGGTTTCTACGTCTCAACAATTTACATGGAGGATAACACAGAGCCGTTACAGTGTTCTGATAGGCTTCTGAAGGAGAACAAACATCAGGGAGAGTGGCTAAATCTTGTAGGTCTCCCCCATCATCAGACATTTGTGAACTTTAGGTTCATTTTCTCAGTATCACCCAGCCACATTTAAGCTCTCCATGTGCAGTGCTTAGGTTGTTCATTTCCATGGTGTTATAGCTTAGGAGAATGGTATCCACATAAAGAACGGTACCCGGATCCTGAAGGAAGCTTCACTTGACAGCTGCGTGATCAGGTGCAGGTGGGTCTTTAGGTGCAAGAGCAGTGGTAATGTACTCAGGCATGAAATACAGCTTGATGAAATGTGGTATGCATACGCTAAGTTTTTGGATTACAAAAATACATTTGAAACTGTTGCAAAATTTCCAATCATGTAAGTGATCATTGCTTGTGAAACTGCCATGGATTAGGAAACGCAGCAAAATAGATGTCACATGTGTATTTCTGAACTGTAATGTAAATGAGGATGTATACACAGATTAGCCAGAGAGGTGAGTGGTGGATTGGACGGAGGGTCTGGTGTCAAATCCTGTGAAAGCCCTTTTTGGCCTGAAACAAGAACCAAGATCATGGTGCCACAAAATTGGTCAGCAGCTTGCAATCCTTCACTTCGTGTGCATAGAAAGTTGACCTTGCATTTTATAGGTGCACGAAGATGGCCAGCCAGATCATCATGTTACTCTCTGTTGATAATCTTCTTGTTTCCTTTTAATCCGTGTGTTTTTTGGGATGATGTGAAAAAGTCTCCTGCTGATAGGCTCGATAGAAAACAAATGGGAGTTATTAGTTTCTACCATGGCCTTTATTTCAAGCCTACCTTGACCTTTACAGACACATGAATTGGCCTTGGCCTTTGTGTAAGTAGGCACATGCCAAGACATTGAGCAAGCAGTGGGATTGTTGGTTTTCCTTTCTGGCCACAGGGTCGCACATTGTGTCGGTGACATGGACAAAAAGAGATCAACCAGTGGATTCGTGTTTCGAACATGGAGATTTGTAATCAGCTTGAGAGAGTTTATTTCCCTATCCTCCATTTAAGAAGAGTCCACCATTGTGAGTGAAGAAAAAAAGAATCCAGGTTGCTACATTAGCTGGTGGAAAGTTCCGGGCAACCTCATTCTGTTGCAGCCAACATTTACTGTGGCAGTATGAGAGACATAGCTCTGGGTAAAAATTCCAAGTGTAATGCCTGCACCAAGAATGTAGATTTGGTGTGCTACTTCATCTGTGCGTTGGTAGAAAGTATGTGAGTGTAGATGTAGTTATTCACCTCAAGCATGATGCTTGCAAGATTCCTTACGAGGCTGCTGGAAGTTCACTTCCTTTTTCAGAGCTGTGGGTATTTTGGTTTCAACGTGGGAGAAGGGTGGATGTGAAGGTGCCAGATATTGAGGAAAACATATTTTTTGGTAAACATCCTCTCCTTCGTAGAGGATGTTTTACATGTTCCAATACCATAAGAATAAAACATACATGAAAATCAATTCAGAGCAGGTTTGAGCAAGATATGGTTTTGCCAAGTTTGGAGGTCATGGGTCATGAGTTGATGATGCCTGCACCTTGAACAAGGAATATGGACATCATTTTTGGCCAGAAGAAATGATGTCAATGAGAGGGTTGCCTCGACGGCTAGATCATGGCTGGAAGACCTTTAGGAAAATCCAAAAAATGATTCCATTAAGAAATTTCCTGTTCAATGGAAGGAGGAGGTTTTTTTTTGCATGTGAACTGATGGCCACTCATCTTGCTAGTCAAGGACTGTGCTAGAGGGTGAACTTTGCATAGTGTTTTTTTGTGCTCCTTTGGCCAAATGAGTCATACAAGGGTTTTCCGATAAGCTGTGATTGATTAGTATTTTTAATCAAGAGTCAACTCATCCATGGTTTCCTCTGATAACTTCAATATGCCTTTTATTTTCTGCCTTTGACACCTTCAATTATTCTATAAAGTTTTATTTATTTCTTGATTGAAGCCAGATTATTCCAATGGCACTTCGTATGCCTTCAGTATCGCTTGAAGATTCAATCGGAGTCTATATTGGGAATCTGCAGAAAAACCCATGCAAGGTCAACATAGGAATGGGTGGAAATATCAAGAAATGATAAAGATGTCCTCATGCAAACATTTGACCGGGAAAGGGGAAAAAAGTTGATGGGTTTCATCCCTAAGATCCAAGGCTTGACCACCAAAAGTTGAGTTGAATGGAGCCACACACGGTCCCAGACCCACGGGTCCCCTACAATGTGGCATCATGTACATTTTACTCTTGTGTAATGAAACTCAAGTAATATTTTCAGTTTGCACCCACAATTCCACTCGCGTTTCCATGCTCTCCCAAGTAATGAAACTCAAGTAATATTTTCAGTTCGATGATCTCTGGATTTTCCCAATGGTGGAAGGTGTGCACCCCCNGCCCCCCCCCCCCCCCCCCCCCCCCCCCCTCTGTTTTTTTGCAGCCGATGGTGCCTCTGGTTGAGGCTAGTACATCATGCCAAGATCACACTTGGTATCAGAGGCACCCTTGGCTCAAGAGCACATTTCTTCTACGTGGCAACCTATCTTGGTCAGCGTAGACCAGCATGCCCAAGGCCAACCACACACTCTGGAGACAAGGCCATAACCAGAGGAGAGTTGAGAAAAAGGAATTGCACAAGATGCTACAATGACTTCATCTGGCATGTTTCCAATGGTTATGATGTTTGATGCATGAGGAAAGATATCAGTAACCACAGTGCTGCAGAAGATACTTGCGTAAATTCAGGCCAGAATGCAATTGGTAAAGAAGCAAAGTGTGTGGCTCAAAAAAGGTCTATCAAAGTGTCCATTGGAGACAACTTTGGCAGCTGCCATCGGACCTGGAGTGGTGCTGGGCTTCCAGATCCCTCTCAAGCTTTATTTGTTTGACCAATTGAAGAAGGATGTGTTAATCCCTAGAATAGAGCTGTACCTTACCACTGTTGTTGTGGATTCCTCAAGGTGCGCAGTGACTATTCCATGACCGTTCTTATGAGGGCGTTGCTGGATTGGTGGGCCAACGTGATGCGGACCACTCCACGCCATGGCGGATCGGTAACAGTTATTGGAATTGGAGCCACAACCAGGAAATCCACTCCGTTGGCTTCAACATGCAACAGTGGCGACCAAACCCTGAGGTGGTCCACCTGGTGGACCGAGTTATGGATTCCTTTGTCAAGGGAACTATTGTAGGCAACATAAGAAACAGCATGTGTACCAAGCTGTATTGGCTTTGCCAGCCTGGTGCTAATGCCAAGTACATCCACAAACTTTGTGAGATTGACGGTATCTGATGGCTTTGAATCACTCAGATTGTGTTTCCTCAATAGCAGTGGCCCCAGGGAAGATGTCTGCACTGTGAAAATGATGCATTATCTTAACAACATGTCGGTGATCAAGAGAAAATCAAAGCAACTAGACACGCATGTGAAGTAGGCTCACGCCAACAACTCATGCGGTGGCGGTTATGGAAAGAGGGCCAAAGTTAGCATCATGTCGATAGAGATTGAAGCACTGAAAATGTGCGATTTCTTCAGTTTTGTTAAACCTAACCACATTCCACGTGCCTTCTGGAGTCCCAGGAAGGGAGCTGGAAAGGGTGACTAGAAGCAAGCCACAAAGGAAGATTAAAAATAAAAGTAAAAAAATGAGGAGAGACAAGAGTACATTGCGTTACTCCTGGCTCCCCTTGATCTAAACCACCGCTTGAACATCTGACTGAACTCCTTGAGGCAAAAAAGGAGGTGTCCACGGTCAAGAATGAAAGTTAGAGAATAAGAAGGAGCAGCCTGCAGTTTAATTCGAGGTGCAAGTAGAAGAATTCAAGGGGAAGGTGGGGATTCTGCTTGTTTAAGGTGTGTGACACAGATTTTCAAGAATGGAGTGTGTTCAAAAGTGGAGCCTTCTGCTTATGGGCAAGAGGCAGACTGCAAACAAGGTGGATGGTACACCTGAGATCAGGTACCTGGCCCATCCTCTCTTGATTTACATAGGAAAGCTTTGCGTAACCACTATATACTGGGTTTTCCCAATGAAAGATTACAATGTGATCCTTGTTTGTAACTCCCTCCACAAGTACAATCCCATAGTCAACTAGGAGGAATAAATTCTCTAATCCAAGCATGGAGATAAGGAACATTCCTTGCCTACATACTCCAAGGAGGAGACCGCAGAGAAGTATACTCCCAAGGAGGAGGCGCTACAATATTTTGATCCTTGAAAAGAGGAGCCTCTGGTGCTGAATTCGGTGCAGCTTTGCTAAAATGTTTTGGAAAAAGGAGTAGGTGCTGTTGGATTTGTGCAAGAGGTCAAGGAAAACATTGAAAAAATAAAGGATTGGATGCACAAGCCAGAGGCCCAAGGTAGGTTTCCCACTGGACCCAGGGGAATTTGGTGTTAGAGACCGGTTCCAAAGGGGTCTTGGAATTTTGAACTTCACAACTTTGTTTGTGCAACTTCTGATTTGAAACGTGTGCCTTCTGGTAGCCACACACTATGTGAGAGAGTATTTTGAGAGAGCGAATTTTGCTGAGGGAATAGATGAGCTATGGTTTGATATCAAGATTTAGTGCAACTTGCAAAATTCCCAACAAATTAAAATGCATGCAT
The DNA here is from genome assembly GCA_023375785.1 of Penium margaritaceum. Classification (NCBI taxonomy): domain Eukaryota; kingdom Viridiplantae; phylum Streptophyta; class Zygnematophyceae; order Desmidiales; family Peniaceae; genus Penium; species Penium margaritaceum. The sequence goes on along the minus strand of SZWC01012372.1, from coordinate 25,054 downwards.
TTTTCTTACAACCTTAGTCTCCGCGACAAAATTCAGAGTGCAGCATGTGTCTCTGGTGGTCAGCCTTGCACCAGCATGGAAGGCGCCTACAAGAGTACCAATACTTTCACACCAAACTGCCTTGTCAAGGCTTATGGGACTCAATAATCCTCCATGCCAAATCTGGCATGTTTTGGAAGGATTTTGGAAACTCCTTTAGTGATTTGGTGATGGGATTAGACGCTCTCTCTGGAACTGTAGCCAAAATAATGACAAAGTACCTGATTAAGCTACTGGGCCACTGATATGGTGATGTGAACACTTGGTTAAAATCTGCCGCATCTTGCGGTTCTGACACTTGGTCAGAATCAGCTGGGTTCCTGGAAAATATATAGTCCAACCATGAAAGACCATGTATCTTCCAATACTCAATGGAATACAGCAATTCTGCGCATGCCAAATTCAGTAACTCAACTTTAAGAAGGAATCAATAAATCTAGGGTTTGGAGCATTCAAAAATCCCCTTGAGTCAAAATCTGGTGGATTCATTCTTGATCCAGATGCAAGGTGCTTCCCCAAACGGCTCCTTGGTATTAGGAGGGGCAACTTTCAAGATTTGGAACATTTGTGCAAAGTCCATGGACGTGTTGCACGACACCCTCCCGGCGGGTCTACCACTAAGGTGAGACATGGACCAATGTTCATGACCTCAAACTTTGGGCATGCCTGTCTTTCCACAGTTCATGTTGTGTGAGAAATGTGCAACTGCTGGATTCTTGTACTATTACAATGTGGGAAAACCCCACATTGTTCATTGCTTTCTTTTTTTTTAAGCTTCATGTTTAATCAAGGCCTTAGAAACTACCTATAGCCATGTGTCACGCAGCCGCGAGTGCGGTGGCCATCGGGAAGGCCACAGCACCTCTAAAGGCAACCCGTGCAAACCTTGGTGACACTAAGAAGCATGATGTGCCAAGAAAGTGCTCAAGAACACTCCGATATACATTGGGTGACTCCGACGCAATGGGAGACGCATCCGGGAGGACCTCCTGATTGTGGAATCCAACAAAGAGCAAGAGGAAGATGATGAGAACTGTAGCCAGTGTCATTGTCGCAAGGACAATTTGAGCTGACTGCTCGAGAAGGGAAAAGCATCTGCCTGCCGGGAAGAGGTTGCCTATATTAATGATGTTGCCAAAGTTCTCACGAGCGTAAGCTGGAGGATGATGCGACGAATGTTATCTGCACAAATTCAAAGAAGCTTGTTGAGGAAGCCATTGAATTCATGGATCACCTCAAAATTAGTGGCAATGACAGGGTGGCTGCATGTGACGGAGGTGCCAGCGTCAAACCCCCTTCCTACAATGAGGAAGGGATGAGGCACCTACAAAACCACTCTAGTGTAGTGGCAGATGATAGCTTCATCCAGAGAATGGGCTTTTTTGGGGACGTGTATGCAAACCATACTCTCCTTGAGTAAAAAAAGCAACACTCTTCGTGTGCAGCTCAAGCTCAACCTCAAGTTCAGTCTCTGGCATCATCATACATGAAGATAGAAATTTCCAATGTTCTGGCTCACCTTGGTCAAAGCATCAGGGATTTCAACTGTGGCCTCTAGCTCCAACTCTTGGCTGCCCATGAGGCAATGTGCCGATGTTCCAATCTCTACACTGTCTTGTAGAGTGTGACTCGGGTGCTGGTACAGAAGTGGCCGGAGTGTACCGTGGCTATAAACACCACTGACTCCGGTGGCAAAGATCTCTCAGCCTCAAGTCCCATGACAAGCTCCAAATTGTTTTAAAGTAAACTGGGGCTTTTCATGAAGAAATCATTCCCCAACATCCTATAATTCTTCCTCAAGGGTGTGAAGCAGACCAATTGGCTCAACCGCATGGAGCACATTTTGCGCATCTGCAAAGTCCCACTTTGTCGGTGGGAAAATCTCCACAATGTGACTTTAAGAGAATCTCTTCAATCATGTGGTCAAGGCATGGGGTGTGCACCGAACTCACCTAGAGTGGCAGCCCATACCTTGGGAGGCCTTCTATGCCATCATGCACAAGAAGTGTACCCAGCACAAAGAGGTGCACCGGGCCCTCAACAATCTCAAGGAATGCAAGCAGCTATGTAGCTTGCTCGAATCCTACTTGAGCAAGTTCACTTTGTTTATACAAGAATAATAAATCTTCACCAAGGGTGATGGGACTAAAAAAATTAAGTAACTCGAGTACTTGGTATTGGAGAACTTGCGTGATGGGCATATTGACGTGAAACTGAAGGACAAGACCATCGCTACTTCAAGAGGCCAAGCTTGGATGAGGTGAATGGTGTTTCATGACTACATGAGTGAAGTGTATTTGGAAAATTCAAAGCACTATTTAAACTCATAGAAAAATGTGTAGCAACACGGCAACTTGCGTGTGGATATTGTAGGGGTTGCAGGAATAGTCTCCTAATAATGTGGGGCTAAAGAAATGTAGGATGTGCATCCTCTAGCCAATAAAAATTGCAGGAAGAAGGCTACCACACAAAAACGCAGTCAAGACATTGACAAGCTTCACGTGGCAGGTGAGAATTGCAACATGGCCTTCCACAAAGGGCTCTGCTACACATGGTTGCACATGCAACCATAGGTCTGCACGACAAGATAAGCAAACTCATAGCTCAGCCACGAGTCAACAGATCACTCTTTTCTCCAGCTTTACGTTTTTACTCATGAGAGAATACTGGTGTGTTGCAGCACAATTCCATGATGCTTCTGGTCTCCTGCATCAATACTGCGAGTGGTGAATTTAAGAGGTCAGAAAGCGTGTCGGCTGCACAAGTTTACGACACAAACCAATGATACCCCATGACCCACAGACGTAGGACAAAACATGCAAAAAAGAGACAGTGAGTGAGACTAGAGACAATGACATGGAATCCATAGAGAAGGGATGAAAAAGGGCAACATTAATCACTACAACATGGTTGGCCAGCAAAATCTTGCAGAGGCAGAAAACCAACATCATGAGCGCCATATTTGAACGTGCTCACACTGAGTACCTTGGTCATAAATTCTACATTTTGTGCACGAGTATCAACCCAGAGCATGGGGATTATGCGAGAAGCGAGAGACACACATACAAAATGATGCTTGACACTAATGTGTTTCATGCATGAATGCATCATGCCATCAGTCTCAGCCAGCAGTTTAGCATTCTGGTTATTGCAACGCATGATAATGCTGCAGGTGGACTCGCTCATCTCCTGAAGAAAACAACAAAGCCAGATAGGTTCACACGCACCTGAGCCAAGTGCAACATACTCGGCTTCAGTGGGTCTGTGGGCCAGAAATCCTCACTTGCCAATCTTTCAGAGACAGTAGTGCTGCAAACGAGAAAAAAAAATCCAGTGCAACTTCGTGCATCTGAGTCATGATCCCAGTCACTGTCCGAGTAACCATCAGCAACAACTGAGGGCATTGCTTGAAATCATAGGCCGATGCACGCTGTCAAGAGCTCATACCACACAACACAGATGCAGCCTCAAGATGGCATGCACAAGGGCACTGGAATAATTGTGCAGAAATTTCACTGACAATGTAACATCAGCACAAGTTGTTGTGGCGAGATACATCAACGAGCCGCTGAGACGGAGGTAATTTCCCATGACATGGACTTTCTCCCCCAGCTTTGTCACATCCACAGCTTTTGGTAGGGTCTTACCTGCTGGTGTCATGGATTTCTAAGCTGAAGCGATCGCACGGAGGAGGCAAGAGAACTTCTCCCGCAGGCCACATACATATGCAACCTGGTGAACATGTAGTGTCCTGCAAGCTTGGTCTCCCTCAAGCTCCATGCCATGAAATACTGGCGCAGGACCAAGATCCTCCTTCTTCTTGTGAGCCGATTGCCTTGTGAGAGGAAATCGCAGATGGGCTGGGTGATGCTATGAGGAGATCATTCATATAGAACAGCACATTAACCAGAGATTAGGAGGGAGTGCACAAGAACACAGCCGGATCCACCGTACTGCGACGATACCCACCCTGCTCAAGAGTGGAGGTAATCTCCATGTTCCCAACACATAAGAGACTAATTAGGCCTTGCGCAGGCGCCAAAACTTATTCTCCCCAACCTTGAACCCGAGGGGCTAGATCGTATGATTCTCCTTATCCAGCCTCCCATGCAAGAAGGCATCGTTCACGTCCATATACTCTAGCTCCCCAGTCATGATGCACTACCAGAATGGGAAGTTAGCAAGCAGTCGTGCAACATCTAACAGGGAAAGTGTCTCATCAAAATCCATTCCTGGTATCTGAGAGAATCCTTTCGCAGTTAGTCAGGCTTTGTACCGATCAACTTTGCTATCTGGCTCGAGCTTGCGACAAAACACCCACTTGGCAGACAATTCCTTATAAACGTGGAGTAGGTCAACACATCATGATTACCAAGTGAAACCAGCTCCTCTTGCATGGACGTCTCCCAAAGGGATGCGTGCATTGCTTCTTGAGCCTCTCTCACTGTCGTGGGCTCAGGTGACAATGGGGATAGGCCACTGGCTGCAACGAATGATGTAACATAGCCTGCAAAAGAAAAGTTGACAGCACGATGGAACTCATCAGCTACAAGAATTTAGCCTATGGCAGTGTTGGGATGCATGAAAGTGCACACATCACTGACAGTGCACTCATCAGTGACCAGGCCCAAGGCTTCCAATCCAATTGAATTGGACTGGGCGAACCCGATGACAAGTGCCAGGGCAAAGACCGGACTGAGGAGCACAAGCAGGGCAAGAGGCAGTGGGGACGTGTGCGTGGAGAGGACGTGTGGGCCACAGTGCCTACCAGACCACGCGCTAACGGGTCAGCTCGCGACAAAGGATGGGAGTGACCACTGGGGAAACCCCTGAGTCCTCAGAAGTGATAGGATCTATGAGCCCAGCAGGTTGATCCTAGGAAGTAACTCAAGGGGGCAGTAGGAAGGGCAGGAGAAACTATAGGAAGGACTAGAGAGGCTGCAGCCCCACAGACTGACTCAGAGAGACATGATCACAAACTGCAGTAGTGATGCCCGGGGGTAGAGGAGAAGTGTCTGAAGTACAAGAGGTTATGTCAGTGTCTGTTGCAGATGAATAATTATCTACCGTTCCCGGAGCAGAGGGACCTGAAGTGGGGGTTCCGCAATGAAGATGAGATAGGATCAGAGCCACCTCCAAGCGGGGAAAGCGGGGCCAGATCAGACGTAGAGGTGAGATGGAGAGATTGCACTCAAAGACCAACTCAAAAAATAAATCATCATGAGATTCGATGACACGGCGGTGTGTACGGTTGAAAAAGCACCAGATTTTGAAAAGGCCAAGGAAGATGAAAATATTACCACAGGGAGGGAGGTTGCCATCACGATGGTCTTGGGGGGCCCAGAAGACGGCAATCAAGCCCCAAGTACGGACAAGTTGGAGGCTGGCATAACGACCAGACCATCATTCAAAAGGTGTGACATGACACTGGAGGGAGGCATGAGGAACACGGTTCCACACCCACATCATGTAAGACATGGCCTGAAAGGAAAACAGGGAATATTTTCCAGAAGCGGCGAGGACAATATGAAAATTGTCAGCAAGCGTGCGGTTCGAGTGCTCAGAGATGTCATCTTGTTGAGGCCTGTAGGGTACAGAGGGATCCATGAAAACCCCGTGGGACTCAATGAACCGGGAGGTGGGACTACGGAACTCATCACCGCGGTCAGAGAAAAAGGTGAGAAGCTGACGTTGACACGCTCGTTTGGCGTCTGGGAGCTAGGACTTAATGATGTCAGTGAGTTTGTCTTCTGAAGGCTAGCAAAGATCCACAGATAGTGTGAGAAGTTGTAAGTAAGAAAGAGATCGTAACACCCCAGACCAATGAGAGCTTCATGGGGCAAAAGACCCATGACATTGGCATGAACTAAGGCTAGGGTCTGAGAAGTGACAAACTCTGAGGTAGATAACAGTGAATGATGGATTTTTCCCTCCGCACAAGAGAGACACTAAGGCTGACAAGGAACAGGATATGTGGAAGTATGCGAGCCAGCAACAGGTTTTGTGAGCAACAGGCATGAAATGGAAGCAATGTGAATATGGCAGAGCCGGCGATGCAAGATCTCAGTGTGATCAGAGGACAGAGGCGGTGCAATGTGAATGTAATTAGACCCAGTGGGAGGGGAAGGGTGGCACATAGGGGCATAAAACAGATGGTTGCACCGCTGACCGCAAAAATACAATTCAACCAGAGGAATGAACAGGCACAAGACCGGCTCCACAGCTGGAGGTAAAATCCATGCCCTGGCCATCAAGCATCGTGACAGAGAGCAGACTAACTTCAAGGCCGGGCACAAAGAGAACATCAGTCAAGAAGAGGTCCCCCCAAGGACCAACAAAGCGAACAACACCAACTCTTTGAACAGGGAGGAACTGACTTGAGCCAGTGCGAACAAAGCGAACATCCCCAACAGGACCAAGAGAGACAAACGAGGAGCATGAAAACGTCATGTGGTGAGTGGCCCTAGAGTCAAGAATCCATAAGCCACTAGGGACACCGGCTGAGGTGAAAACGAAGCAGAACACAACAGTGCCAACGGCAAGGGTAAGGGAAGTAGGGCGGTTGAACACGGAAAGAAAGCAAGGGAGACCGGCAGACTGCCACTCCTCAATCCACAGAAAGGCATTAGAAAAAAGCCCGTGTACATGACCACACAAAGAACGCCTAAGGGAGGAATCGGACTCACAAGACAAAGAAAAAAATGATCCAACAACACTCTCACCTTCCTGATCACGAAGGTGAAACATAGCTGCAAGACGCTGCATCAAGAAGTACTCTACATTGTGTTTAAGCTCAATAGGATGACCAGTGGAGCCCAAGGATTCATGATGGACGCCATCGAAGTCCCAGATGGGGGGTGTATAGAAGGAGGAATGGATGTCGCATTAGGGATGCCCACCAGAAGGGGGAGCCTAGCCCTAGGGGGATAGGGGTGCCATGTACGGTCCCTTGGGATCAGAGGTAATGTAGGACAATACGCTGGGGGGACGAACTAGGAGCACGGGGGAGTACAGCTAGAGGAGGAGCCATAGGAAGAAACCCTATTGCGGGCCCAATGGGTATACATCACCGCCATGAGTGTGTGGGTGTTTGGGTGTGTGGGTGTGTGGGTGCGTGGGTGTGTGGGAGCAGAAGCAGCTACAGGCAGAGCAAGACCAAAGTCGGCAGCAGCGTTGAGAGCCGCAGCATCCATCATACCCCGCCGTAGCCACAGGAAGCGCAGACGTGCAGCTGACACTCAACCGTCTAGAACCGAAACGTGCACCCTCTCGCGCATCGTCCAATACCCCATTGCAGCCGCTCCCAAGGACACTGAAGCTGCTGCTGTTTCTGCAGCCCACGCTGCTGATTCCGCAGCCCATGCTGCTGCATCTGTGGATCCTCGGCAGCAGTGTGTGGCGGCATGGAGCGTAGCATCGGCAGTGGCGTCCGCTGTGCTGTATCCTGGCAACAAGACACTGCAGCTGGGCCTAGAGCACAACCTCTGCAACAGTGAACGTTGTGATTTGTCGTCGTCTGCTGCTGCGCAGGTTACTCTGCAAGATTGTCTGCACTTGCCAGTGCAGCAGCAGCAGCAGCAGCAGCAGCAGCAGCAGCAGCAGCAGCAGCAGCAGAAGCAGCAGCAGCAGCAGCAGCAGCAGCAGCAGCAGCAACAGCAGCAGCGTCAGCAGCAACAACATCTCGAAATGCAGCGCAGGCAATTGATGGCCAGACATTGGATCCATTTGGGCTGCTGCTGCAGGCACCATTGCGACGAAACATCATCATCATCATGGCGCATGCCACTGCCTTGCCAATCGCAGACAACGCCAGTACCAGCACAAGCCAGCAGCCACGGCCGAGTAGAGGAGGAGAAGGGGAAGGAAGGCCTGCTGCTGCCACGATGGCTGCTGCCCATGCATGCTTTGGTGGAGACTTGCGGCGGTCTTCGCATCCTCGTCACGTGAGTATTGGTGTGTTGCTGCGTGGGTGTGTGAGTGTGTGGGTGTGTGGGTGTGTGAGTGTATGGGTGTGTGTGGGTGTGTGGGTGTGTGAGAGTGTGGGTGTGTGGGTGTGTGAGTGTATGGGTGTGTGGGTGTGTGGGTGTGTGAGT
>SZWC01012371.1:67633-86592 GCA_023375785.1 Penium margaritaceum | reverse complement strand
GTTGAGGCAACATGGGATCAGCCACCAGCCCACAACGCCTTACACGCCGCAGAGCAATGGTGTTGCCAAACGGATGAATCAGACCATCCTCGGCATGGTGCGTAGCATGCTCTTTGATGCAAAGCTTGCACCGCGGTTCTGGGCGGAAGCGGCAAGAACGGCATGCTATCTCGTCAACCTGACTCCTGCTGCTGCTCTGGGCAGGCGCGGAAAGAAGAAGGGAAAGCAACAGATGACACCACAAGAAGTTTGGTCAGGGAAGAAGCCGGACGCATCACACCTGGAGGTATTCGGCTGCACCGCATGGGCAAAGGTCCAGGCGGGTGAGGGTGCCGGCAAGCTGGATTCAAGAGCACGAAAGTGCGTTATGGTGGGCTATGAGACGGCCCACAAGACATATCGCTTGTGGGACCTGGCAGGAAGAAGACTCATCACCAGCCGGGATGTAACCTTTGACGAGAGGAAAACAGGCAAGGAAGAGATGCTTGATCCCACGGAAGCTCCAAAACAGGGAGAGTGGTTGGTGCTGCTAGAGTCAGGAGATCAAGCTCCTGAAAACTGGCAAGTGGTGCCAGTGCGGCAGGCCGTGAAGAAGAGTGGTGTGCCAGGGGGAGCGGCTGCGCAGGCTGACGCAGCGGCGAGCTCCGACACAGAGTCGGAGACGTCCGAGGCCTCTGAGACCAGCTCGGAGGCCAGTGGCTCTTCAAAAGAGGAAAATTCAACTCCAGGGCAGCCAACACCACAGGAGCAACAGCATGGCAAACATCCACCAGCAATGCAACGTCGCAGCACACGACAAAGAAAACAAACTCCAAAGTACGACGCTGACACTGGAAGCTGGACTGGACTGAGCTGGTCCTGTTTGGCTCAGGGAGAGCCGCTCACTGTGGCTGAAGCGCTGGCAAGGCCCGATGCGGCCAAGTGGAAGGAGGCGGTGGACAGCGAGCTCGCGTCCATCGAAGAAAATGGCACATGGGTGCTGGTGGACAGACCCGCTAACGCTCACGTGGTGGGCTCAAAGTGGGTGCTCAGGTTGAAGCGGAAGCAAGATGATAGCATCGACAAGTACAAGGCAAGGGTCGTGGCGAAAGGGTTCTCACAGCGCGCAGGTTCTGAGTACGATGAGACCTTCGCACCGGTCGTCACGTTTGCCTCCATCAGGTCCCTGCTTGCTGTCGCTGCCGCCAAAGACCTTGAGATCCACCAGATGGATGTGAAGACAGCCTTCCTTTATGGGAAGCTCGACAAGGAGGTGCTAATGGAGGTACCGGAAGGTGTCAAAGCACCCGAGGGTAAGGTGTGCAAGCTGGTGAAGGCGTTGTACGGGCTGAAACAGGCCCCACGGATCTGGTACAAGGAGATGGACAGCTTCATGGCTGAGATCTCCTTCGCACATTGCAAAAATGACCCTAGCGTCTATGTGCGGGAGGACGAACGTGGCTTGCTACTTGTGGCGTTGTACGTGGATGATCTTATCATGTGTTCTTCCTCGCAGGAGGCCCTCACGNCTCAGGGTTTGTTTGTCTTCTCAACGGTGGTGCGGTCTCATGGGCAAGCAGGAAGCAGGACTGCGTCTCGCTTTCTACTGCTGAGGCGGAGTACATTGCACTCTCCGAAGTTTGCAAGGAAACACAGTGGCTTCGCAGTTTGCTTGATGAGATCAAGGCACCACAAGAGGAGGCAACGGTCATCCGCATCGACAACCAAAGTGCCATGGCTATGGCAGAGGACGACATGATCTCCCGGCGTACAAAGCACATCGATATTCGGTACCACTACTCACGTGACCTTATCGCCAAGGGTGTCGTGGAACTGGAGCACGTCGCAACCAAGAAAATGCTTGCGGACTTCTTGACAAAGCCGCTAGACAGCGACTTGCATGTTGCAGGTGCTCGAGGAGTCGGCATGGTGGATGCAAGAGATGAGAACTAAAGACCAAGAAAACTGACATGCACAAACACAACCTAGAGCTACAGGTTCATGCCGAAGAAAACTACCACAGCAGGTGGCCTACGGTGCAAGGGAGAGATTGTTGTTCTTCTATGCCCCATGGCCACTGCTATGGGTTGACGGACAGGTTGGGCATGCACTGCTCCCTTGGAGTAAGTCCCCCAAACCTTGTTCGTGGTGCAAGTCCAAGCGAGACACCAGAAGTGTAGCGCAACGGATAGCATGTTGGACTTAGGGACAACAGGTCCTGCGATCGAGCCTTGATGTGCGCAGGAGGTTTTTTGACCTTCTAGCACAGGGGAAGTTTCTTAGACATTTCTCCATGCATGAGGAGAGTGCGCCACTTGGCGGTCAGTGGATGCGCCAATTGGCGGACTGGTGAGGTGGTTTGGAGTGACCACCCCAAAAGTGTCACTGCCCACACACCTTAGAAGCCAGGCCTAGGACTATATGTACCAGGCTCATTCCTCATTCTAATTACACAATCTGGCCTTAGATGCTCCTCACAGAGTTGTCCAACTAAGGAACAGTATAAAGAAGACACTGGTTGGTCTAAGCCCCAGGAGTTAGTCTTTGACTAGCACCTCGCGCGAAAGTGACCAAGTGTTAAGTGGACACAGTTGCTAGCAAGTGATTGCCTAGGAACTGCTCAGTGTGGAACCGTGATCCTGAGGGTGATATCTTCTCCTAGCTGAAATGCTAGGAGCGGACGGCAGGTGCTATTGTGTCGGCCCTGTTTTCTAGTCCGTTTGCCTCAGGCCGGTTGACAGCCTTGACCTCCCGGAAGATGTCACTGAGCTCCGGGATGAGGCTGTTGAAAATGGAGAGAACAGCTGGGAGCTGTCTAGAGGCTGCTTTACCAAAGTCACGCAACAAGTGCAGACTATGCCCATGTTGAAAGAGTATGCACCTTGTCCACTGCCTAGCTGGCTAGCTACACATACAGACAAGGCATGCACTGCTCTATGGAGCATGTCCCCTTGGTCTGTTCTGAGATGGGCCAGGAATGCATTGCCCATAATGGGTATGTCCCCTGTGGCTCATCATAGGAACCATACCTTTTTGGCTTGGTTGAATAGGCACCGGAGTCTCAAACAAGAGCTTGCGGGTTCAAACCCCGCGACGGCCGCAATTTTCTTTGTGGCCAAAATTGGGACAGGAAGCTTCTAGGAACCTTACTAGAGCCTGCCTTGAGGATGACACTTGGCGGTCTAAGGACGCGCCAAGTAGGACTGTATGTTGAGGTTGGTTCAAGAGGAGACACTACAAGCAGAAGCTTTAGCCAAGCTTTGCAAGTATAGAAGCCTGTACCTTGCATGCATCCATTTACAGTTCTTGCCTTTGAGACTCCTCACAGAGTGTCCAACCAAAGGTAGACACTAAAGACCAACAGGCGGACTTCGTGAGGTTGCAAACCAAACGAACCTAAAGTGTGGATCCCTCGTTCGAGGGTGATATACTATCTTGGTTGCAATACCAAGAGCGGTGGGCGGCCTCCCATTTCGGGACCCGTTTTCTAAACCGTTGCTATCCGGCGCATTGACAAAGGGTTATGGGCCCACACTTCTGGTTCTAAGGCACGCTTCCAAGACCGACTAGCGCGTGGTCTTGCAGGGCGCACACGTACAACAGGGACACGATCATCGGACGGCTCCATCTCCTCCATCAGCTCCATCGGCTTCTTCAGGTAGGGTGCGCGCACGTGGCGGACTAGAGGACGAAGAACAGCTCTGTCCATGTTGGACAAGACCCTCGACTCCAACGGGATTAAGCTCTACCCCTTTTAGAAGGTGGTACGACCCCGAGTCCATTCTCTCACGACAGCACTATCGCCTTAGGCGATCATCAGCGGGAGGGGTATGCAATGGAACCAACTGCATCTTTTGACAACGGTCGCAGTCAGCAGCCTCATCAGCCTCATCGGCCTCAACGAAGCAGAGTAGCAGCAAAGCAGAGAAGACGAGCAACCGTAGGAAATGGCAGATCCGAGTCAAGCCCGCCTTGAGGCGGGTATGTCCAGATTCACGGGGACAGGGTTTCCCTTGTGGAAGGCAGTTTGAGATTGTCATGAACGTGCGTGGCTACCTTAACATCCTAAAAGGGATCGAGACAGCACCCGCCGATGGGACCGTGACAACGCATGCTGCTGACCTTGGAGCATGGACGATGAAGAACAACATGGCTCTCGCCATTCTTGTGACGTCCATCAACGAGACTGAACACTCGCATATCACAAGATGCACGTTGGCTGCCGAGGCCTACACAAAACTTGCACGCGTGCATCAATCGAACGCCCTAGCAAACTGACTCTTCATCTTCCAAAGGTTGATGTCGATGAGGGTGAGGGAAGGAGAATCGATACCCGCATTTTTGTAGTCATTTGAAGATGTGCTGCAAGATGTCAAGCAAATGGAATGGAATCTGGAGTCCAACATGCGTGCCATGATCCTTCTAATGGCGCTACCGGAAAGCTGGGGGTCCTTGATCACCGTATTTAGCAGTCGGAAGGAGGCACATCTCACGTATAAGGCTGTCATCGAACACGTCTGCAACGAGTCCATGCGACGTAGTGACGCTGAGGGAAACATCTCAGCCTATGCCTATCGCTTTGGTGGACAAAGTGCAAGCTCTCCCTCCAGTCAAGGCAACAGCGGAAGCGGTGGCGGTGGAAGGAAAGGCAACGGTGGCTAGAAGAGTTTCAAGAAGCCCGGCAACTGTCACAACTATGGCAAGGCTGGGCACTGGGCTAGGGACTGCCGTAGTCCCAAGAAAGAAGGCGGAAACAAAGGTGGAAAGGAGAAGAAGGAGCTCACCAACATGATGGCTAGGGGGCTGTCCATGAAGGGCGCAACGATCCTTAGGCCCGGGGCATTCGCCCATGACTCGGGAACCAACCACCACTCATCAAAAGAGGAGGGTGGATTTGTCTCCATGGCCGAATCTGTCATGCGCATCAAGTGTGCAAACAACGGCGTCGTCCAAGCCATGGGCAAAGGGGACAAGATGATCACGTTCAACGTGAACGGTGCAGAGAAGGCGGTCAACCTTCAAAAGGTGGTGTACATGCCCTCCTTCGCAGCCAACTTGTTGTCCGTGTCACAAATCACTGACAACAACATGATAGTGGTGTTCACCAACAAGGAAGCGGTTGCCCTAAAAAATGAGGACATCCAGATTTTGTACACCAAAGACGATCTCATGCTTCAAGTTCCAAGAGTCAACGGCCTCTATGTGCTTCAAGCCTAAGTCACCAGGGCGTCAGATGAGGAACTCGCATGTGCCACCAAGATAGTGGCACCGGAGCAAAAGGATGCACCACTGGCAACCGCTGCGGCTGCCATATCAACCAAGGACACTGACGCTGAGCTGTGGCACCAGAGATTTGGCCATGTAGCCAACAGCACACTGCAGAAGATGCAGTAGCAAGAGGTAGTCTGTGGAATGGAAGGGTGCACCATGAAACATGGCGGAGGGTGTGCATTATGCTAACCATGCCTCCAAGCGAAGGCAGAGAAGAAGCCGTTTGGGAGAGGAGGTCAACGAGCGGAGCACGTCTTGGAACTGATACACAGCGATGTGTGTGGACCCTTCCACACACCGTCTAACGGAGGAAGCAAGTACTTCCTGACCTTTATTAATGACCACAGCTGCAAGTTGTGGATCTACTTCCTCAAAACAAAGGGAGAGGTCAAGGAGAAGCTCCTCAAGTTCATCGCCATGGTGGAGTGACAAACGTCCAAGAAAGTGAAGACGCTCCGAAGTGACAACGGGGGTGAGTACGAGGCATGCAAGCCTTGGCTCAAGCATCATGGCATCCGCCACGAGCAAACCACCCCTTACAACCCCCAAAGCAACGGCGTTGCCGAGAGGATAAACCAGACCCTACTCGGCATGGTGCAAAGCATGCTTTTCGACGCCAATCTCCCANAACGGGGGTGAGTACGAGGCATGCAAGCCTTGGCTCAAGCATCATGGCATCCGCCACGAGCAAACCACCCCTTACAACCCCCAAAGCAACGGCGTTGCCGAGAGGATAAACCAGACCCTACTCGGCATGGTGCAAAGCATGCTTTTCGACGCCAATCTCCCACCTCGCTTTTGGGCAGAAGCAGCAACAACGATCTGCTACCTCTTGAATCTCACACCAGCAACCGCCTTGCGGAAGCATGGAAAGGAGCAGGACAAGCAGCTGAAGACCGCACAAGAAGCATGGTCGGGAAAGAAACCCAACTCATCTCATTTGAAGGTGTTCGGGTCAACTACATGGGTGAAGATTTGGTCGGGAGAAGGTGGAGGCAAGCTAGACGCACGTTCTATGAAGTGCGTCATGGTTGGGTATGACACATCACACAAAGCCTATTGGCTTTTGGACCAGGCAGCACGCAAGCTCGTGAGGAGTTGCGACGTCGTGTTTGACGAACGCACCCTTGAAAAGGGAGAGCTATTGGACCCGAACCTCACTCCAAAAGCAGGAGAGTGCATAGTGTTGCTGGAGTCCGGAGACCAAACACCCGACAATTGGCTCGCTTTGCCAAAAGGTGGTGAAAATGGGAGAGCAGCTATGAAGGATGACGCAGCATCTCACATGGACGCGGATACCGAGGCGTCCGGAGCTTCCGAGTCTGACTTGGAGTCTGACGACTCTTCTGATGACGACGACAACGACAACAAACCACCACCTGTGGAAGCACCAGCACCTAAGCAAGAAGCCGCACCACTACCCCGGTGCAGTTTGCAACCAAAGAAAGCACCTTTGCGGTATGAGGATGATTGGAACGGCCTTAGCTGGTCGTGCATGGCTCAGGGAGAGCCATCCACAGTGGCGGAGGCGATGAATGGCCCACATGCGGCCAATTGGAAGGGGGCAGTGGATATCGAGCTCGCGTCCATTGCTGAGAACCGCACGTGGGTGCTGGTGGATAGACCCGACAAGGCCCACATGGTGGGATCCAAGTGGGTCCTCCGAGTGAAGAAGAAGCAAGACGGCAATATTGACAAGTTCAAGGGAAGGGTAGTGGCTAAGGGGTTCTCTCAATGCCCGGGCTCTGAGTACGATGAGACCTTCGCGCCCGTCATGACCTTTGCCTCCATCTGCTCTCTCCTTGGCATTGCAGCCGCAAAGAACTTGGAGATACACCAGATGGACATCAGGAAAACTTTCCTTTATAAGAAGCTTGACAAGGAAGTGCTGATGGAGGTTCCCGAAGGAGTTGAAGCTCCCAAGGGCAAGGTGTGCAAGTTGGTGAAAGCGCTCTACGGGCTGAAACATGCCCCAAGGATGTGGTACAAAGAAATGGACGGTTTCATGACCGGCCTCTCCTTTCCACATTGCCAACATGACACGAGCATGTACGTGCACGATGATGGGAGAGGGTTGATGCTAGTTGCGCTGTATGTGGATGATCTGATCATCTGCTCGTCTTCGGTCGAGCTGCTGGATGAGCTGAAGTCTGACCTCAGCAAAAGGTTCAAGATGAAGGACATGGGTCCTCTCGAGTTCTACCTCGGGATTGCCATCCACCGTAACCGAGTAGCAGGCAGCATCGAACTCAACCAAACCAAATACATCGGTGAGGTACTGAAGCGCTACCACATGGAAGACTGCAAACCTGTCAGCACCCCAATGATGACCGATACAAAGCTGAAGGCCTTGATGTCGCCAAGCAACGAAGCAGAACAAAGGGAGATGCAAGACATCCTCTACCAGTCCACTGTGGGTAGCATCATGTACGCCATGGTAGGGACTTGTCCGGACATCTGCTATGCTGTGAGACAAGTGAGCAGATTTGTGGCCAACCCTGGGCCACAACATTGGCAGGCAGTCAAGCGCATCTTGCGCTACCTACAGAAGACATGTCACATGGGCCTTATCCTTGGAGGCCAAGAAGGAACGGACCCCCTTTGCTTGAAGTGCTACACGGACGCTGACTGTGGAGGGAATCTTGATGACAGGAAATCCACCTCTGGATACGTGTGCATCTTGAATGGCGTTGTCATCTCATGGGCCAGCAGGAACCAGGATTGTGTTTCCGTGTCCACGGCTGAGGCAGAGTACGTTGCTCTGGCTGAGGTGTGCAAGGAGAGTCAATGGCTGCGCAGCTTGCTTGGCAAAATGATAGTGCCACAAAAGGATGCCACGGTGGTGGACTTGCAGCACTGCGAAACGAAGAGCATGCTTGCTGACTGCATGACCAAGCCACTGGAGAGCGCCTTGCACTATGTAGGCATTCGTGGATTCGGCATGAGGAGTGTGGCAGAGGAAGGGTGAGACCCAAGGCATTCATGGAGCCTAGTAAGTGACAGATGGACAGAGGTGCAAGGGAGAGATTTGTTGAAATAGTATGCACCTTGTCCATTGCCTAGCTGGCTAGATACACATACAGACAAGGCATGCACTGCTCTATGGAGTATGTCGCCTTGGTCTGTTCTGAGATGGGCCAGGAATGCATTGCCCATAATGGTTATGTCCTCTGTGGCTCATCATAGGAACCATACCTTTTTGGCTTGGTTGAATAGGTGCCGGAGTCTCAAACGAGAGGTCATGGGTTCAAACCCCGCGATGGCCGCAATTTTCTTTGTGGCCAAAACAGGGACTGGAAGCTTCTAGGAAGCTTGCTAGAGCCTGCCTTGAGGATGACACTTGGCGGTCTAAGGACCCGCCAAGTAGGACTGTAGGTTGAGGTTGGTTCAAGAGGAGCCACTACAAGCAAAAGCTTTAGCAAATCTCTGCAAGTATAAAAGCCTGTACCTTGCATGCATCCATTTACAGTTCTTGCCTTTGAGACTCCTCACAGAGTGTCCAACCAAAGGTAGACACTAAAGACCAACATGCCGACTTCGTGAGGTTACAAACCAAACAAACCTAAAGTGTGGATCCCTCGTTTGAGGGTGATGTGTTATCTTGGTTGCAAAACCAAGAGCGGTGGGCGGCGTCCCATGTCGGGACCCGTTTTCTAGACCGTTGCTATCTGGCGCAATGACAGCCCAATAGGCATCAGTAGTCTCATCAGCATGCATGGAGAGCGTGCTGAACTGGACAATGAGAACACTCTGGGCTGCATGCCCAGTCACTCCTGTGCGGCATTTGATCAATGCGTAATGCCAACAGGGTCAGCAGGTGTGCGACTCACAGTGTTGGCGTTGTAGGATCCAATCTCGACAGTGAGATCATGGGGTCCAGCCCGGATGAGCGCATGAACTGTGCGAGAAGACTCAGTCTTAACAGGTACAAACGGGGGGTCGACAGATAATTTAGGCTAATGGTAGTATTCCCATAGCTGCTCCCCCTGTGCCCAAGCACTGAAGCGGACCTCCCAAGAATGGAAGGTGAGGTTAGAAGTGAAATGAGGTGGAGTAGAGTCAAAGTATGGTTTGCACTGTAATGGTGGTGCAAGTGCTTTTGTGACAGCTACGCCAGTGGCGATCGCGACTGCAAGAGGATCAGAAGAGGAGGAGCCGACGGTTGTAGATGCGGAAGCAGGTGATGTGGATAATGGAGCAGCGATAACGGTGGCAGTGGTTGCAAAGTGTGTGCTGCTCATTGTGGGCTGGAGGCGGTTAATGACAAGGTCCGCAATGTGATCTGCAAAAGCATCTTGGTCTGCTGGCTCAGCGCATAGCTTTTCTTCGGCAATGCGCTGAGCGACAAGCATAGCTTGCAATGCAGTGCGCTCACGCTGCAGCTTGGCCTGCAAATTAGCGTATTAGTCATCATCAACTGGCATGGTGACAACGACGTGACTCTGCCGATGAAACTTTGGCAGAGTTTCCCCTGCTCCAGTGGTTGTGGAAAATGTGTGGTGAGTGCATTGGGAGACTACTGCAAGGCAACAACCTGAACGCACGAGCACGCCAACATAGGAGAAACAAGGACGAAGAGAAGACCAGGCTCACCAAGCACAGCGGCGCAGAGAGAATAGTATTGGAAGAGCTGCTGCAACTAAGGAGGCTACAATTGCGACAATGGCCAATGCTGAGACGATGAGACAAGCGACCCTCGTCAATGCTGCGGCTGACAGGGTGGAGATGGAGGCAACAATCAAGACTAGCAGCTGGATGTGACATGTCGTCGAAGAAGAGGTGGAGGGCAGTGTCGATGCCTGTGCTATGGATGTATGAATGGAGTCTACAGCACTAGAGAGCACTGTTGCAGCAGCTGCTGCTGCTGAAGCGACTGCGTCTGCTGTGGCAGCAATCTGTGTGACGATGTTGACAGCTGCCGCTGCCAAGGGATCGTGANAATGCTGCGGCTGACAGGGTGGAGATGGAGGCAACAATCAAGACTAGCAGCTGGATGTGACATGTCGTCGAAGAAGAGGTGGAGGGCAGTGTCGATGCCTGTGCTATGGATGTATGAATGGAGTCTACAGCACTAGAGAGCACTGTTGCAGCAGCTGCTGCTGCTGAAGCGACTGCGTCTGCTGTGGCAGCAATCTGTGTGACGATGTTGACAGCTGCCGCTGCCAAGGGATCGTGATCACCTGCCTCTGTTGTGTATGTGTCAATGGCCCTACCAGCAGCAGTGCTGGCTGGTGCGCGTGCATCACGTGCAGTGGCAGCAAAGGTGGAAGCAACAGCAGCACTAGATACAAGGGCAGCCTGCAGAGCTATCAGAATGTCAAGAGATGGAGTAGAAGCTGACTTTGCAGCCGATCCATCAGGAGATGTACCCTAACGAGGAGCAGACGCTCCAGGTACTGCTGCTGCAAAGAATGGTGCTGCTCCACGAGAGGTAGCGCGACAACGCTGCCGACAAGTTCTATGGGCAACGGGTGGACTTACCGGTGATTGGAGAGGCCGGCGCTCATGCGGTAGTGCCATGGCTGGTACGTTCTGTGCTGTCAGAGAGTCATCAGCGGTGGATTAACAGTGAGACCCGTAGACTCTGGCATCCTCCCTCTCGTAGTAGTTGGCGGGGTTGTAGTCCTCGCCGGGGTAGTACCCCGGACTTCTGCGGCGAACCCTTGACCACACCTCCCACTCCGCCCTCTCCTTGTAGTACGCTATCTCGTCGTCGATGCAGCCACGCTCATGCACGACTGTGGGCGATGTGGGGATAGATTCAGTTTCTGGAGGGGAAGCCAGGGCGCCGGATGCCCGGCTGCTGGGCAGGCAGCATGTGACGATGGGAGTGTACCAAGGTGATGAAGCCATTGCTGCTGCTCATATCGAAGAGAGGCACGGTGTAATGCTCAGGCATGAGAGGGCCAAGACACAGCAGGTAGCGGAGAGGAGAACGTGGTGGTGAGATGACTGTGCCGCACCACGAGGGTCGCGGGTGCGGTGCAATGCAGCTGCGAGGATGCAGGTGCAGCTGCTGAAGAGAAGCAACTGTTAGGGTGCAAGGGATATGGTTAACGAGCGCACGGAGGTCAAAGGGCGGCGGGTGGAGGAGAAGGATAAAAGGGTGGCGGCAGAGAGGTGCCGATGCCGTAAGTTCTGCGATGAAGAGCACATCAGGAGTACCCCGCGTAGAGTGAGGGTGCGGCACACTGTGACCGGGGAGCACATGTGCGGGTGCTGGAGGGCAGAAGCGGCAGCAAAGACCACAGCATGGTCAACGTGCGTACCGAGGCTGACGAGAGGTCGAGCCGAAGGATGCACCGTGCACGGGTTCAGCACGCCACGGGGGTCATGG
Source organism: Penium margaritaceum (assembly GCA_023375785.1). Taxonomy (NCBI): domain Eukaryota; kingdom Viridiplantae; phylum Streptophyta; class Zygnematophyceae; order Desmidiales; family Peniaceae; genus Penium; species Penium margaritaceum. The sequence continues at coordinate 75,005 of SZWC01012371.1, read as the reverse complement.
GTGCGAACTGTGTAGAGAAGAGAGATGCGCGCATGCAGCTGCTCAGGGATAAGAGGTACGTGCGTGGCCAAAGCGTTGTCAGCGTGTGCCAGACGACTGAAGAGATAGGTAACCGTGCTCTGATACCAGTAGGCAACCGTGTTTGCTAGGATAAGCAAGTAAGCAAGCAAGGAAGCAACACCATGGATCGGGTGGGGCAAGCTCACGTTACATAAGAGTGAGAGAATCAACAAGTGAGTGAGTAAGGAGCTAGCGAAGTGCTAAGTGTCGGTTGACCGGGCCACCCACGTGAGGCTCTCGACGTGGGGCCCGGATGCCACCCAGGGATCGAACCTGGCCCTGGAGGGAGCGAGCTCCAGGCGGTTTCTCACACCCCGGCATTAACCGGACGTGTGGTCTCGAGGGATCAGCAACCCGGCCCACTAAGCGAAAAGCATGCAAAACTGTGAGAAACCACCCACATCACGAATGTATGTGGTGCATGCACTCTAAAAAATGTGTGCCCCATTCTACAACGAAGAAGAGAGCAATATCACAACAATTTGGCTCTCCATAAGATTGGTGTTGGTATGGTGGCCACCACTTGACGACTTGATGGTGTTGCCACCACTGTGTGCTCCATATTGCGTCACACCTTTGCGCCCAAGAGCTTCAATCCAGATTATTCACTTGCACGGATGATGTGTGTGTGTGCGTAGATTAAAGAGGTCCCTTGCATGTGTCACAACCATAACCAACACCCTCCCCCACCCTCTCTCTCCCCCTCCCCCGCCCTATCTCTCCCCCTCTCCCGCCCCCTCTCTCTCTCTCTCTCCCCCCCTCCCTCCCTCCCTCCGTCCCTCCCTCCGTCGCTCCCTCCCTCCCTCCCTGCCTCCCTCCCTCCCTCCGTCCCTCCCTCCGTCGCTCCCTCCCTCCCTCCCTGCCTCCCTCCCTCCCTCCGTCCCTCCCTCCGTCGCTCCCTCCCTCCCTCCCTGCCTCCCTCCCTCCCTCCGTCCCTCCCTCCGTCGCTCCCTCCCTCCCTCCCTGCCTCCCTCCCTCCCTCCGTCCCTCCCTCCGTCGCTCCCTCCCTCCCTCCCTGCCTCCCTCCCTCCCTCCGTCCCTCCCTCCGTCGCTCCCTCCCTCCCTCCCTGCCTCCCTCCCTCCCTCCGTCCCTCCCTCCGTCGCTCCCTCCCTCCCTCCCTGCCTCCCTCCCTCCCTCCGTCCCTCCCTCCGTCGCTCCCTCCCTCCCTCCCTGCCTCCCTCCCTCCCTCCGTCCCTCCCTCCGTCGCTCCCTCCCTCCCTCCCTGCCTCCCTCCCTCCCTCCGTCCCTCCCTCCGTCGCTCCCTCCCTCCCTCCCTGCCTCCCTCCCTCCCTCCGTCCCTCCCTCCGTCGCTCCCTCCCTCCCTCCCTGCCTCCCTCCCTCCCTCCGTCCCTCCCTCCGTCGCTCCCTCCCTCCCTCCCTGCCTCCCTCCCTCCCTCCGTCCCTCCCTCCGTCGCTCCCTCCCTCCCTCCCTGCCTCCCTCCCTCCCTCCGTCCCTCCCTCCGTCGCTCCCTCCCTCCCTCCCTGCCTCCCTCCCTCCCTCCGTCCCTCCCTCCGTCGCTCCCTCCCTCCCTCCCTGCCTCCCTCCCTCCCTCCGTCCCTCCCTCCGTCGCTCCCTCCCTCCCTCCCTGCCTCCCTCCCTCCCTCCGTCCCTCCCTCCGTCGCTCCCTCCCTCCCTCCCTGCCTCCCTCCCTCCCTCCGTCCCTCCCTCCGTCGCTCCCTCCCTCCCTCCCTGCCTCCCTCCCTCCCTCCGTCCCTCCCTCCGTCGCTCCCTCCCTCCCTCCCTGCCTCCCTCCCTCCCTCCGTCCCTCCCTCCGTCGCTCCCTCCCTCCCTCCCTGCCTCCCTCCCTCCCTCCGTCCCTCCCTCCGTCGCTCCCTCCCTCCCTCCCTGCCTCCCTCCCTCCCTCCGTCCCTCCCTCCGTCGCTCCCTCCCTCCCTCCCTGCCTCCCTCCCTCCCTCCGTCCCTCCCTCCGTCGCTCCCTCCCTCCCTCCCTGCCTCCCTCCCTCCCTCCGTCCCTCCCTCCGTCGCTCCCTCCCTCCCTCCCTGCCTCCCTCCCTCCCTCCGTCCCTCCCTCCGTCGCTCCCTCCCTCCCTCCCTGCCTCCCTCCCTCCCTCCGTCCCTCCCTCCGTCGCTCCCTCCCTCCCTCCCTGCCTCCCTCCCTCCCTCCGTCCCTCCCTCCGTCGCTCCCTCCCTCCCTCCCTGCCTCCCTCCCTCCCTCCGTCCCTCCCTCCGTCGCTCCCTCCCTCCCTCCCTGCCTCCCTCCCTCCCTCCGTCCCTCCCTCCGTCGCTCCCTCCCTCCCTCCCTGCCTCCCTCCCTCCCTCCGTCCCTCCCTCCGTCGCTCCCTCCCTCCCTCCCTGCCTCCCTCCCTCCCTCCGTCCCTCCCTCCGTCGCTCCCTCCCTCCCTCCCTGCCTCCCTCCCTCCCTCCGTCCCTCCCTCCGTCGCTCCCTCCCTCCCTCCCTGCCTCCCTCCCTCCCTCCGTCCCTCCCTCCGTCGCTCCCTCCCTCCCTCCCTGCCTCCCTCCCTCCCTCCGTCCCTCCCTCCGTCGCTCCCTCCCTCCCTCCCTGCCTCCCTCCCTCCCTCCGTCCCTCCCTCCGTCGCTCCCTCCCTCCCTCCCTGCCTCCCTCCCTCCCTCCGTCCCTCCCTCCGTCGCTCCCTCCCTCCCTCCCTGCCTCCCTCCCTCCCTCCGTCCCTCCCTCCGTCGCTCCCTCCCTCCCTCCCTGCCTCCCTCCCTCCCTCCGTCCCTCCCTCCGTCGCTCCCTCCCTCCCTCCCTGCCTCCCTCCCTCCCTCCGTCCCTCCCTCCGTCGCTCCCTCCCTCCCTCCCTGCCTCCCTCCCTCCCTCCGTCCCTCCCTCCGTCGCTCCCTCCCTCCCTCCCTGCCTCCCTCCCTCCCTCCGTCCCTCCCTCCGTCGCTCCCTCCCTCCCTCCCTGCCTCCCTCCCTCCCTCCGTCCCTCCCTCCGTCGCTCCCTCCCTCCCTCCCTGCCTCCCTCCCTCCCTCCGTCCCTCCCTCCGTCGCTCCCTCCCTCCCTCCCTGCCTCCCTCCCTCCCTCCGTCCCTCCCTCCGTCGCTCCCTCCCTCCCTCCCTGCCTCCCTCCCTCCCTCCGTCCCTCCCTCCGTCGCTCCCTCCCTCCCTCCCTGCCTCCCTCCCTCCCTCCGTCCCTCCCTCCGTCGCTCCCTCCCTCCCTCCCTGCCTCCCTCCCTCCCTCCGTCCCTCCCTCCGTCGCTCCCTCCCTCCCTCCCTGCCTCCCTCCCTCCCTCCGTCCCTCCCTCCGTCGCTCCCTCCCTCCCTCCCTGCCTCCCTCCCTCCCTCCGTCCCTCCCTCCGTCGCTCCCTCCCTCCCTCCCTGCCTCCCTCCCTCCCTCCGTCCCTCCCTCCGTCGCTCCCTCCCTCCCTCCCTGCCTCCCTCCCTCCCTCCGTCCCTCCCTCCGTCGCTCCCTCCCTCCCTCCCTGCCTCCCTCCCTCCCTCCGTCCCTCCCTCCGTCGCTCCCTCCCTCCCTCCCTGCCTCCCTCCCTCCCTCCGTCCCTCCCTCCGTCGCTCCCTCCCTCCCTCCCTGCCTCCCTCCCTCCCTCCGTCCCTCCCTCCGTCGCTCCCTCCCTCCCTCCCTGCCTCCCTCCCTCCCTCCGTCCCTCCCTCCGTCGCTCCCTCCCTCCCTCCCTGCCTCCCTCCCTCCCTCCGTCCCTCCCTCCGTCGCTCCCTCCCTCCCTCCCTGCCTCCCTCCCTCCCTCCGTCCCTCCCTCCGTCGCTCCCTCCCTCCCTCCCTGCCTCCCTCCCTCCCTCCGTCCCTCCCTCCGTCGCTCCCTCCCTCCCTCCCTGCCTCCCTCCCTCCCTCCATACATCCATTCGTCCCTCCCTCCCTCCCTCCCTCTTTCTGTCCATCCGTCCGTCCGTTCATCCGTTCATTGTTCATCCGTCCGTCCGTCTGTCCGTCCATCCGTCTGTCCGTCCGTCCATCAGTCCGTCCGTCCATCCGTCCGTCCGTTCCTCCCTCCGTCCGTCCGTCCCTCCTTCCATCCGTCCGTCCGTCCGTCCATCCGTCCATCCCTCCGTCCGGACGTCCCTTCCTCCCTCCCTCCGTCCATCCGTTAGTGCGTCTGTCTGTTCTTCTGTCCGTCCGTCTGTCCGTCCGTCCGTCCGTCTGTCCATCCGTCTGTCCGTCCCTCCCTCCATCCATTATGTCAATACGCCGGATAGCAACGGTCTAGAAAACAGGTCCCAAATTGGGAGGCCGCCAGCCGCTCTTGGTATTGCAACCAAGATAACATATCACCCTCAAATGAGGGATCCACACTTTAGGTTTGTTTGGTTTGCAACCTCACGAAGTCCTCATGTTGGTCTTTAGTGTCTACTTTTGGTTGGACACTTTGTGAGGAGTCTCAAAGGCAAGAACTGTAAATGGATGCATGCAAGGTACAGGCTTTTATACTTGCATAGTTTTGCTAAAGCTTCTGCTTGTAGTGGCTCCACTGGAGCCCACCTCAACCTACAGTCCTACTTGGCACGTCCTTAGACCGCCAAGTGTCATCCTCAAGGCAGGCTATAGTAAGTTTTCTAGAAGCCTCCTATCCAAGTTTTAGTCACAAACAAAATTGTGGCTGTCGTTGGGTTTGAACCCACGACCTTTTGTTTGAGACTCCAGCGCCTATTCAACCAAGCCAATGAGGTATGGTTCCTATGATGAGCCACAGGAGACATACCCATCATGGGCAATGCATTCTTGGCGCATCTCAGAACAGACCAAGGGGACATACTCCATAGAGCAATGCATGCCTTGTCTGTATGTGTAGCTAGCCACCTAGGCAGTGGACAAGGTGCATACTATTTCAACAAATCTCTCCCTTGCCCCTCCATCCATATGTCGCTTACTGCGCTCCATCAATGCCTTGGGGATCACCCTTCCTCTGACGCACTCCTCATGCCAAATCCACGAATACCTACATAGTACAAGTAGCTCTCAGCGGCTTGGTCATGCAGTCAGCAAGCATGCTCTTTGTTTCACAGTGCTGCAAGTCCTCCACATTCTTCATGACCAGGTCACGTGAGTAGTGGTAACGTATGTCGATGTGCTTCGTTCACTGGGAGATGATCTCGTCTTCAGCCATCGAGATGGCACTGATGTTGTCCACGTGTACGACCGTGGCATCCTTGTGTGGCACTGTCATTTCACCAAGCAAGCTGCGCAGCCATTGAGTCTCCTTGCACACCTCAGAGAGAGCAACGTACTCTGCCTCAGCCGTGGACACGGAAACACAATCCAGCTTCTTGCTGGCCCATAAGATGGCAACACCATTCAAGATGCACATGTATCTAGAGGTGGATTTCCTGTCGTCGAGATTTCCTCCGCAGTCAACGACGGTGTAGTACTTCAGGCAAAGGGGATCCATTCCTTCTTGGCCTCTAAGGATGAGGCCCATGTGACGTGTCTTCTGCAGGTAGCGCAAGATGGGCTTGACTGCCTGCCAATGTTGTGGCCCAGGGTTGGCCACAAATCTGCTCACTTGTCCCACAGCATAGGAGATGTCCGGACGAGTCCCTACTTTGGCGTACATGATACTATCCACGTCGGACTGGTAGGGGATGCCTTGCATCTCCCTTTTTTCTGCTTCGTTGCTTGGCGACATGGAGGCCTTCAGCTTTGGTCGTCATTGGGGTGCTGAGAGGTTTGCAGTCTTCCATGTGATAGAGCTTCAGTACCTCACCGATGTATTTGGTTTGGTTGAGTTTGATGGTGCCTGCTACTCGGTTGCGGTGAATGGCAATCCCGAGGTAGTACTCGAGAGGACCCATGTCCTTCATCTTGAACCTTTTGCTGAGGTCAGACTTCACCTCATCCAGCAGCCCGACCGAAGACGAGCAGATGATCATATCATCCATGTACAGTGCAACCACCATCAGCCCTCTCCCATCATCGCGAACGTACATGCTCGGGTCATTCTAGCAATGCGCGAAGGAGAGGCCGGTCATGGAAACCGTCCATCTCTTTGTACCACATCCTTGGGGCCTGTTTCAGCCCGTAGAGCGCTTTCACCAACTTTCACACCTTGCCCTTGGGAGCTTTGACTCCTTCGGGCACCTCCATCAGCACTTCCTTGTCGAGCTTCCCATAAAGAAAAGTTGTCTTGACATCCATCTGGTGTATCTCCAGGTTCTTTGCGGCTAAAATTCCAAGGAGAGAGCGGATGGAGCCAAAGGTCACAACGAGCGCAAACGTCTCATCGTACTCGGAGCCCGGGCGTTGAGAGAACCCCTTAGCCACTACCCTTGCCTTTAACTTGTCGATGCTACCGTCTTACTTCTTCTTCACTCGAAGGACCCACTTGGATCCCACGACGTGGGCCTTGTCGGTTCTATCCACCAGCACCCACTTGCGGTTCTCGGCAATGGACGTGTCCTCGCTATCCACAGCCTCCTTCCACTTGGCCGCATCTGGGCCATTCATCGCCTCGCCACTGTGGATGGCTCTCCTTGAGCCATGCACGACCAGCTAAGGCCGGTCCAATCATCCTCATACCGCAAAGGTGCTCTCTTTGGTCGAAATCTGCGCCGGGGTAGTGGTACGGCTTCTTGCTTTGGTGCTGGTGCTTCCACAAGTGGTGGTTTGTCGTCGTCATCGTCAGAAGAGTCGTCAGACTCCAAGTCAGACTCGGAAACCACGTACGCCTCGGTATCCGCATCCATGTCAGTTTTTTGCATCATCCTCCGTAGCTACTCTCCCATTCCCACCACGTGCTGGCAAAGCAAACCTGTTGTCGGGTGCTTGGTCTCCAGACTCAAGCAACACTATCCACTCTCCTGCTTTGGGAGTAAGGTTTGGGTCCAGCAGCTCTCCCTTTTCAAGGGTGCGTTCGTCAAACACAACGTCGCGGCTCCTCACGAGCTTGCTTGCTGCCTGGTCCCATAGCCGATAGGCTTTGTGTGATGTGTCGTACCCAACCATGACGCACTTCTTGGAATGTGCGTCAAGCTTGCCTCCACCTTCTCCCGACTTGATCTTCACCCATGCAGTTGAACCAAACACCTTCAGATGAGATGCGTCAAGTTTCTTTCCCGACCATGCTCCTTGTGGGGTCTTCAACTGTTTGTCCTGCTCATTTACACGCTTCCGCAAGGCGGTTGCTGGTGTGAGATTCAAGAGGTGGCAGGCCGTTGTTGTTGCTGCTGCCCAAAAGTGAGGTGGGAGCTTGGGATCGAAGAGCATGCTTCGCACCATGCCGAGTAGGGTCTGGTTCATCCTCTCGGCAACGCCGTTGCTTTGGGGGTTGTAAGGGGTGATTTGCTCATGGCGGATGCCATGATGCTTGAGCCAAGGCTTGCATGCCTCGTACTCACCCCCGTTGTAACTTCGGAGCATCTT
>SZWC01012371.1:40654-64445 GCA_023375785.1 Penium margaritaceum | reverse complement strand
TCCCTCCCTTCCTCCCTCCCTCCCTCCGTACGTCCATCCGTCCCTCCGTCCCTCCCTCCCTCCCTCCCTCCCTCGGTCCATCCGTCCGTCCGTCCATCCGTCCGTCTGTCCATCTGTCCGTCCGTCCGTCCATCCATCTGTCCGTCTGGCCGTCCGCCCGTCCATCCGTCCGTCCGTCCCTCCCTCCCTCCAACCCTCTCTCCCTACCTCTGTTTGTCCGTCCCTCCGTCTGTCCTTCGGTCCGTCTGTCCCTCCCTCCGTCCGTCCGTCTGTCCGTCCCCCCATCCGTCCATCCATCCGTCCGTTCGTCCGTCCGTCTGTCCATCCGTCCGTCTGTCCGTCCCTCCGTCCATCTGTCCGTCCGACCCTCCGTCCGTCCGTCCGTCCCGCCGTCCGTCCGTCCCTCCGTCCGTCCGTCCGTCCGTCCTTCCCTATGTCCCTCCCTCCCTTCCTCCGTCCGTCTTTCCGTCCGTTTGTCCATCCATCCGTCTGTCCGTCCGTCCGTCCGTCCGTCCGTCCGTCTGTCCGTCCGTCCCTCTCTCCCTTCTCCCTCCCTCCCATCCTCCCTCCCTCCCTTCCTCCGTCCGTCCTTCCGTCCGTCTGTCCCTCCGTCCGTCTGTCCGTCCGTTTGTCCATCCATCCGTCTGTCCGTCCGTCCCTCTCTCCCTTCTCCCTCCCTCCCATCCTCCCTCCCTCCCTTCCTCCGTCCGTCCTTCCGTCCGTCTGTCCCTCCGTCCGTCTGTCCGTCCGTTTGTCCATCCATCCGTCTGTCCGTCCGTCCCTCTCTCCCTTCTCCCTCCCTCCCATCCTCCCTCCCTCCCTTCCTCCGTCCGTCCTTCCGTCCGTCTGTCCCTCCGTCCGTCTGTCCGTCCGTTTGTCCATCCATCCGTCTGTCCGTCCGTCCCTCTCTCCCTTCTCCCTCCCTCCCATCCTCCCTCCCTCCCTTCCTCCGTCCGTCCTTCCGTCCGTCTGTCCCTCCGTCCGTCTGTCCGTCCGTTTGTCCATCCATCCGTCTGTCCGTCCGTCCCTCTCTCCCTTCTCCCTCCCTCCCATCCTCCCTCCCTCCCTTCCTCCGTCCGTCCTTCCGTCCGTCTGTCCCTCCGTCCGTCTGTCCGTCCGTTTGTCCATCCATCCGTCTGTCCGTCCGTCCCTCTCTCCCTTCTCCCTCCCTCCCATCCTCCCTCCCTCCCTTCCTCCGTCCGTCCTTCCGTCCGTCTGTCCCTCCGTCCGTCTGTCCGTCCGTTTGTCCATCCATCCGTCTGTCCGTCCGTCCCTCTCTCCCTTCTCCCTCCCTCCCATCCTCCCTCCCTCCCTTCCTCCCTGCCTCCCTCTCTCCCTCCCTCCCTCCCTCTCTCTTTCCCTATCTCCCTCCCTCCCTCCCTGCCTCCCTCCCTCCCTTCATCCGTATGTCCGTCCGTCCGTCCGTCCGTCCCTTCCTCCCTCCCTCCTTCCGTCCATCCATCCGTCCGTCCGTCGGTCCGTCCGTCTGTCTGTACGTCCATCCATCCGTCCATCCGTCCGTCTGACTGTCCGCCCGTCCATCCATCCGACCGTCCCTCCCTCCCTCCCTCCCTCCATCCATCCGTCCCTCTGTCCGTCCATCCGTCCGTCCATCCGTTCGTCCGGCCGTCCCTCCCTCCGTCCGTCTGTCCCTACCTCCCTCCCTCCGTTCGTCCGTCCGTCCGTCCGTCCGTCCGTCCGTCCGTCCGTCCGTCCCTCCGGCCCTCCCTCCCTTCCTCCTTCCTTCCGTCCCTCTGTCCATCCATCTGTCCGTCCATCCGGCCGTCCATCCGTCCCTCTCTTCCTCCGTCCCTCCCTCCCTCCCTCTCTCCTTCCGTCCGTCCGTCCGTCCGTCTGTCCGTCCGTCCGTCCGTCCGTCCATCCGTCCGTCCGTCCATCCGTCCCTCCCTCCCTCCCTCCCTCTCTCCCTCCTCCCTTTCTCCCTCCCTCCCTCCCTCCCTCTCTCCTCCCGTCCGGCCGTCCGTCCGTCTGTCCGTCCGTCCGTCCGTCCGTCCGTCCGTCCGTCCGTCCGTCCGTCCGTCCGTCCGTCCGTCCGTCCGTCCGTCCGTCCGTCCGTCCGTCCGTCCGTCCGTCCGTCCGTCCGTCCGTCCGTCCGTCCGTCCGTCCGTCCGTCCGTCCGTCCGTCCGTCCGTCCGTCCGTCCGTCCGTCCGTCCGTCCGTCCGTCCGTCCGTCCGTCCGTCCGTCCGTCCGTCCGTCCGTCCGTCCGTCCGTCCATCCGTCCGTCCGTCCCTCCGTCCCTCCCTCCCTCCCTCTCTCCTCCCGTCCGGCCGTCCGTCCGTCTGTCCGTCCGTCCGTCTGTCCGTTCGTCCGTCTGTCTGTCTGGCTGTCCGTCCGTCCGCCTGTCCACCGGTCTGTCCGTCCGGCCGCCCGTCCGTCCTGTCAATGCGCCGGATAGCAACGGTCTAGAAAACGGGTCTCGACATGGGAGGCCGCCAATCGCTCTTGGTATTGCAACCAAGATAACATATCACCCTCGAACGAGGGATCCACACTTTAGGTTCATTTGGTTTGCAACCTCATGAAGTCCGCATGTTGGTCTTTAGTGTCTACCTTTGGTTGGACACTCTGTGAGGAGTCTCAAAGGCAAGAACTGTAAATGGATGCATGCAAGGTACAGGCTTTTATACTTGCAGAGCTTTGCTAAAGCTTCTGTTTGTAGTGGCTCCAGTGGAGCCAACCTCAACCTACAGTCCTACTTGGCGCGTCCTTAGACCGCCAAGTGTCATTCTCAAGGCAGGCTCTAGTAAGCTTCCTAGAAGCTTCCTGTCCCAGTTTTGGCCACAAAAGAAAATTGCGACCGTTGCGGGGTTTGAACCCGCGACCTCTCGTTGGAGACTCCGGTGCCTATTCAACCAAGCCAAAAAGGTATGGTTCCTATGATGAGCCACAGTGGACATACCCATTATGGGCAGTGCATTCTTGGCCCATCTCATAACAAACCAAGGGGACGTACTCCATAGAGCAGTGCATGCCTTGTTTGTATGTGTAGCTGGCCAGCTAGGTAGTGGACAAGGTGCATTCTATTTCAACAAATTTCTCCCTTGCACCTCTGTCCATCTGTCCCTTGCTCGACTCCATCAATGCCTTGGGGCTCACCGTTCCTCTGCCGCACTCCTCATGCCGAATCCACGAATGCCTGCATAGTGCAAGTCGCTCTCCAGCGGCTTGGTCATGCAGTCAGCAAGCATGCTCTTCGTTCCACAGTGCTGCAAGTCCACCACATTCTTTATGACCAAGTCACGTGAGTAGTGGTAACATATGTCGATGTGCTTCGTTCGCCGGGAGATGATCTCGTCTTCAGCCATTGAGATGGCGCTCATGTTGTCCAGGTGTACGACCGTGGCGTCCTTCTTTGGCACTGTCATTTTGCCAAGCAGGCTACAGAGCCATTGAGTCTCCTTGCACACCTCAGACAAAGCAACGTACTCTGCCTCAGCCGTAGACACAGAAACACAATCCTGCTTCCTGCTAGCCCATGAGATGGCAGCGCCATTCAAGATGCACACGTATCCAGAGGTGGATTTCCTGTCGTCGAGATTTCCTCCCCCATCAGCGTCGGTGTAGCACGTCAGATGAAGGGGGTCCGTTCCTTCTTGGCCTCCAAGTACGAGGCCCATGTGACGTGTCTTCTGCAGGTATCGCAAGATGCGCTTGACTGCCTGCCAATGTTGTGGCCCAGGGTTGGCCACGAATCTGCTCACTTGTCTTATAGCATAGCAGATGTCCGGACGAGTCCCTACCATGGCGTACATGATACTACCCACGGCGGAGTGGTAGGGGATGTCTTGCATCTCCCTTTGTTCTGCTTCGTTGCTTGGCAACACGGAGGCTTTCAGCTTTGTGTCAGTCGTCATTGGGGTGCTGACAAGTTTGCAGTCTTCCATGAGGTAGCGCTTCAGTACCTCACCGATACAATTGGTTTGGTTGAGTTCGATGGTACCTGCTACTCGGTTGCGGTAGATGGCAATGCCGAGGTAGTACTCCAGAGGACCCATGTCCTTCATCTTGAACCTTTTGCTGAGGTCAGACTTCAGCTCATCCAGCAGCTCAACCAAAGACGAGCAGGTGATCAGATCATCCACGTACAGTGCAACCAACATCAGCCCTCTCCCATCATCGGGCACATACATGCTCGGGTCATTCTGGGAATGCGCAAAGGAAAGGCCGGTTATGAAACTTTCAACTCTCGATCCTTGGGGCCTGTTTCAGCCCGTAGAGCACTTTCACCAACTTGCACACCTTGCCCTTGGGAGCTTCGACTCCTTCGGGCACCTCCATCAGCACTTCCTTGTCAAGCTTCCCATAAAGGAAAGCTGTCCTGACGTCCATTTGGTGTATCTCCAAGTTCTTTGCGGCTGCAATGCCAAGGAGAGAGCGGATGGAGGCAAAGGTCACGACAGGCGCGAACGTCTCATCGTACTCGGAGCCTGGGCGTTGAGAGAACCCCTTAGCCACTACCCTTGCCTTGAACTTGTCGATGCTGCCGTCTTACTTCTTCTTCACTTGGAGGACCCACTTGGATCCCACCACGTGGGCCTTGTTGGGTCTATCCACCAGCACCCACGTGCCGTCCTCGGCAATGGACGCGAGCTCGCTATCCACTGCCTCCTTCCACTTGGCCGCATCTGGGCCATTCATCGCCTCCGCCACTGTGGATGGCTCTCCCTGAGCCATGCACAACCAGCTAAGGCCGGTCCAATCATCCTCATACTACAAAGCTGCTCTCTTTGGTCGCAAACTGCGCCGGGGTAGTGGTGCGGCTTCTTGCTTTGGTGCTGGTGCTTCCACAGGTGGTGGTTTGTCGTCGTCGTCTTCGTCAGAAGAGTCGTCAGACTCCAAGTCAGACTCGGAAGCCTCGGACGCCTTGGTATCCGTGTCCATGTCAGATGCTGCATCATCCTCTGTAGCTACTCTCCCATTCCCACCCCTTTCTGGCAAAGCGAGCCAGTTGTCGGGTGCTTGGTCTCCAGACTCAAGCAACACTATCCACTCTCCCGCTTTGGGAGGGAGGGTCGGGTCCAGCAGCTCTTTCTTGCCAAGGGTGCATTCGTCGAACACAACATCGCGGCTCCTCACGAGCTTGCCTGCTGCCTGGTCCCAAAGCTGATAGGTTTTGTGTGATGTATCGTACCCAACCATGAAACACTTCTTGCAATGTGCATCAAGCTTGCCTCCACCTTCTCCCGACTGGATCTTCACCCATGCAGTTGACCCAAACACCTTCAGATGAGATGCGTTGGGTTTGTTTCCCGACCATGCTTCTTGTGGGGTCTTCAGCTGCTTGTCTTGCTCCTTTCCACGCTTCTGCAAGGCGGTTGCTGGTGTGAGATTCAAGAGGTAGCAGGCCGTTGTTGCTCCTTCTGCCCAAAAGCGAGGTGGGAGCTTGGCGTCGAAGAGCATGCTTTGCACCATGCCGAGTAGGGTCTGGTTCATCCTTTCGGCCACACCATTGCTTTGGGGGTTGTAAGGGGTGGTTTGCTCGTGGCGGATGCCATGATGCTTGAGCTAAGGCTTGCATGCCTTGTACTCACCCCCGTTGTCACTTCGGAGCGTCTTCACCTTCTTGGACGTTTGCCGCTCCACCATGGCGACGAAATCGAGGAGCTTCTCTTTGACCTCTCCCTTTGTTTTGAGGAAGTAGATCCACAACTTGCGGCTGTGGTCATCAATGAAGGTCTGGAAGTACTTGCTTCCTCTGTTAGACGGTGTGCGGAAAGGTCCACACACGTCACTGTGTATGAGCTCCAAGACATGCTTTGCTCGTTGACCTCCTCTCCCAAAAGACTTCTTCTTTGCCTTCGCTTGGAGGCATGGTTCACACAATGCACACCCTTCGCTATGCTTCATGGTGCACCCTTCCATTCCGCGGACTACCTCTTCCTCCTGCATCTTTTGCAGCGTGCTGTTGGCCACGTGGCCAAATCACCGGTGCCAGAGCTCAGCATCAGTGTCCTTGGTTGATGTGGCGGCCGTAGCTGTTGGCGGTGGTGCATCCTTTGCCTATGATGCCACTGTCTTGGTGGCACATGCAGGTCCCTCATCCGACGCCTTGGTGACTTTGGTTTGAAGCACGTAGAGGCCGTCGAATCTTGCAACTTGAAGCATGAGATCGTCTTTTGGTGTACAAAATCTGGATGTCTTCGTTCTTTAGGGCCACCGCTTCCTTGTTGGTGAACACCACTGTCATGTTGTTGTCGCTGATTTGTGAGACGGACAGCAAGTTGGCTGTGAAGGAGGGCATGTACACCACCTTTTGAAGGTTGACTGCCTTCTCCGCACCGTTCACGTTGAACGTGATCACCTTGTCCCCTTCACCCATGGCTTGGACGACGCCACAGTTTGCACACTTGATGCGCATGACAGATTCGGCTATAGAGATGAATCCAGCCTTCTCTTTTGATGAGTGGTGGTTGGTGCCCGTGTTGGAAATTCCGTTCCAATGTGGCTCTGGCCGTCTAGCATTTGCACGGCTTGTTCGGACAAGTTTGGAGATGAAGCGTGAGCTTTCTGGTCGTCTCACGCTATGTGGGAAAGGATTTGAGACAGTCAGTTTTGGGAAGAGGATAACGTCATTTTGCATTGTATTCTGTACATGAACATGACCAGAACATTCATAGGGCTAGTCATGAGCTCCATAACGCACCAAACCGTGTGCAATTCAGCCAAGCGTAGCCCAAGTTATGCTTGCCGAAGCGCAAGTCTCACCCACCACAGAAGCCTGATGCCGCCACTCGTCGTGGCGCCTTCGTTCACGTGCGAAGCGCCTTTCCCAAGGCGCATATCCCATTGCACATGGTGTGGGGGTCCCCTGCACTGTTTCCACCCACCCTACCCACTTTTGGGTCGCGTTTGGTGATGGGCTGTGACGAGGTTCGAAACCTGTCCGTGGACCTGCAGTCAGAATTTTGACTAAGTCCCCGAGTAACAAAACGTACTTCTGAGTTTCCTACGCCGAGCCAGGTGTAAGTCCCTCAGTAACAACCTGCACTACTGGATCCGGTGGATGATCCACCTGATCAGGCGGATCATCCACCGGACGCCTCGGCAGGCCTATCGGAGCATTTTCTCCAGATGGTATTTTTGTTACTCGGTCCGGTCGATCATCGACCAGATTTCGAGTCGCAGCCGGCTCCCAGAGCCGCTGCGCATACCCCAACTTTGGAAGGTCATATCTCCCTCGTTACTTGTCCGATTTCCGCGAAACAACTTCCACCGGATTCAGCGACTCCTCAAATTCAAGGGACAATCCGCTATTTTAGGATCTGAGCAATCATTGAGTCGCCAGATTGACTGGTGCGGAGTTTCCACTTTCTGGCGGCTTGTCGGCGCCTCTCGGCGCCGCACTTGGGCATGTGGAGGGGCAATGTTTCAACATTCTCCCCCTTGCACGTGCCATGCCTGCTGCTCATGTTTTCTCTCACTCATCTTCCGCTGCGCCCTCCAGCCCATCATAGCTGGTCTTCCCAAGCCCGGCCACGCTCACGTGCCGGTCCGCGGGTTGCGCTTGTGTCAAGTAATCCGCAAGCTTGTTGTTCGTGCTACAACCCTGTAGCACCACCTGCCGCTTTTCAGTCATGTCCGTTCTTCTTTTATTTGCGCAATGGATGCCAACGCTGACTTTGCGGCGGCATCCCATTGCTCCCCCTCGGGCCGCGCAAGCGCCTCTTGCACGGTCGTCGGTTCCGTTGATGCAGCCAGCATGCACCGTGTCATGCCGATCCATCGACCGGGGCCTGCATCGAAACGCTTTCCCGCTCTCCTGTGCCTCCCGTTGCGGCGTGGCAGTCTTGGCGGCGTCTCGTCGCTCTGCTGCGATCCTTCCGACTCTGCCTGCTCCGGCAAATCATCAACCGGACGGCTCCCCGAGGGTCTCTCCTGCTCCGGCGAATCATCGACCGGACGGGCGGCGCGTCCGAAGTAATTTTCTCCGACGCCCGACGCGAACTCCACCAGGAGTCCACGCTTTGGCACTTGTAGTGCCTCCTCCGACGGATCTTCCGCCGGATCTTCAGCCCAGCTTCTATGTCGTTGGAGTCCTCCGCGTTGGCAGCTGCACCTGCTGCACCGCCGCGCTCCGACATCGCATCTTCGACCTCCGCGCCCGCCGGCTCCTCGTAGTCAAGGAGCGGGAACCACTCCCCCTGGTGTGGAGTGTTCCCAACGCTCATGTCAATGCTGCCGAAGCTCTGTTGCAGCTCCCCTTGCAGCTTCCCTAAAAGCTTCCTCTGGGATGAACCAGCAGCCTTCTCCAGTAGCTTCCTCCAGCAGGATCATGTTGCTCCTGCACCGTTGCAACTATGCCCCCTATGGGCATAGCTTTCATTGCTCCCGGCTGCTCCGCGAGCGTGCGCATGGCCTCATACCACTGCCACCTCGCCTTGCTGCCGTTGGATTTTGCGGCTGCTTCTGTCCCGTGCGGAGCCGCACTGTGGAGACCGTGGCTCTTTTAGCCACCTATCCATTGTGCTCTCGCACGTCAGGCTTGCCTGCCGCATGGTGCATCCCTCTTGAGCTTTGCTTTTGTGTCTTGAGTCTGCACCTTATGGTTGACGGCTCTCGCATCCTGCACCCACTCAGCCTCGTGCTAGTGCGACCACTGGCCGAGGTGGCCTGGTGCGTCCACTTGCACTTGCCACCACTCATAGTCCCTCAGCATTTGCAGCCAACTTGCTGCATGGCGTGGCCCATTTCGCCACCCGTCTGCTTCTTGGCGACTTGGCGGCTGCTGCTCCCTTGTTGCCGATGCTTGCCGATTCAACCCGCCTCTTTTGTTTTGAGGCGTTGGAAGCGCTCGCCTTCAGCTAGCCTTCCATTCCAGCGGAAGCCATTAACAGCGCCACTGCTGCTGCTTCATCTGCTGCCATTGGAGCCGTTTTTGCTCCATCCANTGCCGACCTCCCGTCAGCACTGACGTGTCGCACTCCAGCTCTGGTACACGATGAAGACGCCCAAACCACCTTTTGTGGTGTGTTTTTGTTATTCATTGTTTTTGTAGTTGACTTGCACCAGGAAATACCTTCTCTTTTGAAGCATGGTGCCAGCTCCCCCTGTTTGACATGCCCGCTGCGCCTTGCCTGCCACGGTAGCCGTTTTGCTCCACCAAACTTGGTGTTGTGGCGGCTCGACCAGCTGCTGCCTATTTGGGGTTGTTGAGCCTGGCCCCGTTCTGCTGCGTATTTTGTCCCACCGTGCGTCCGGTCCAGCCCTCCCGGCTGACGACGCGTGCGGACATTCACAGCTTCCTGGGCTGAGTTTTGCGCCGGCTGGTGTTTGCGCCCTCTCGTGGTGTTACTGCTGCACCGCTGCGATCTGCTGCACATGTGCGCACTCTTGGCTCAACACCAATGTGTGTTCTGCGAGCTCCCTTTTGAACTCGCCGCGTGTCAGTGCCACTTGTGTCATTGATCCAGCATTACTCCACTTACCCATGGCCATGATGCGTCACGCCCAAAGCCGACGCTTCTCCTGCCAATCATGGAGCTTGATGAGTTGAGGCCGCCCTCGCTGTTTTGCGTTTGCCTCCCCCTTGCAGTATCACCTTGCACTCTCCTTCTCTCCACCGTGAGCAAGGTTGTGGCGACCCCAAAGGCCCCACCTACCGCTTTCTTGTGGATGAGGATGAGTACCACCCTCCATTTTGTTGCATTTCTCCACCTTGTACCCCTTGGGAGTAGTTCAGCGGCACCCATCTTATGGTAGCTTCCTCCGGCAGCTTGCGGGTCGCTTCCTCTGGCGCTGCCAGTAGCTTGTCCCGTAGCTTCCTCTGGCGAGCTTTCCAACGCAAGCTCCGCCTCTCTACTCCGGCTAGGTCAGTTGTGGAGATCGGGCATGCCTCCCGCATGCCACCTCGGCCGTCCTCAATGACGGCCGACCGCGCTCCTCAGTTTTTGGATCGTCGGACCCCGGCACGTAATGACTGCGGACCCGGTGTGTCGTCCTCCTCCCGAGATCTTGGCAAGGTCCACGCCTTCCACTGCGCACGTCACCCACATGTGGCATAACATGCCACCACGTCGTCTGGCCCTCCACACGGCACCACGAGAATTGGTGCCCGTTGGATGCATCTCGCTCCCCGTGTCGTCGTCTCCAGCTTGATGGCGGCCGACGTAGGCGGATGAAGACGCCGTCCCGCGCCCTCTCATGGTCTGCTGCTCTGTTCGTTGCACTCCCCTTGATGCGTGAGGGGTTGCCTTGCCGCTGGGCAAAGCCACCACGAGCGCCTCATTGCTGCAGGTAGTCACGCCGGCATGCTCACAGAAGCGATGCGCGTTCCACTTGACCTGCTGCAAGCGCTCCTCCACGTGGGTGTGGATGCCTCGGAGGGTTTGAGGCAATCCAACATAGGAGTCAACAAGTCGAACAGAGGACCGAGCGCCATGGCTGATTTCTGCCCATCTCACCNACTCTGTTCGTTGCACTCCCCTTGATGCGTGAGGGGTTGCCTTGCCGCTGGGCAAAGCCACCACGAGTGCCTCATTGCTACAGGTAGTCACGCCGGCATGCTCACAGAAGCGATGCGCGTTCCACTTGACCTGCTGCAAGCGCTCCTCCACGTGGGTGTGGATGCCTCGGAGGGTTTGAGGCAATCCAACGTAGGAGTCAACGATTCAAACAGAGAACCGAGCGCCGTGGCTGATTTCTGCCCATCTCACCACCTCAAGGCAGTTCATGGCATGGCTAAGCCGAGCCTGCTGCAATGCTACATGGAGAAGCCCGGTGCCATCGGCGTGGATTTTCACGCCGCCCGTCTTCTCGCAAGGACCCATTGCAGCAACTGCCCTCTTCAATGTGGTAGGCCTCCTGCCACACTGTTGTCCGCGTACCGCCACCGCCTGAGCACGCAGAGAGCCCAGCATCGGCCTCTCTCGTCGCTCGTTGCGTGCACACCGTGAACCGTGGCGATCGCCTCTCCCGATCATCTTGTTGCTCGCGGAAGTCGTGTAGTTGTTCTCGGCTGTGAGCTTGTGGGCCCATAACCCTTTGTTAGAAATTCCGTTCCAACGTAGCTCTGGCCGTCTAGCATTTGCACGCCTCGTTTGGGCAAGTTCGGAGATGAAGCGTGAGCTTTCTGGTCGCCTCACGCGATGTGGGAGAGGATTTGAGACAGTCAGTTTTGCGAAGAGGACGATGTCACTTTGCGTTATATTTTGTACATGGACATGATCAAAACATTTATAGGGCTATTCATGAGCTCTCCAACGCACTAAACCGTGTGCAATTTGGCCAAGAGTAGCCCAAGTTATGCTTGCCGAATCGCAGGTCTAACCCACCACAGAAGCCTGACGCCGCCACTCGTCGTGGCGCCTTCGTTCACGTGCGAAGCGCCTTTCTCAAGGCGCATATCCCATTACACATGGTGTGGGGGTTCCCTGCACTGTTTCCACCCACCCTAGCCACTTTTGGGTAGCGTTTGGTGATGGGGTGTGACGAGGTTCGAAATCTGTCCGTGGACCTGCAGTCAGAATTTTGACAAAGTTCCCGAGTAGCAAAACGTACTTCTGAGTTTCGGACGCCGAGCCAGGTTTAAGTCCCTCAGTAACAACCTGCACTACTGGATCCGGTGGATGATCCACCTGATCAGGCGGATCATCCACCGGACGCCTCGGCAGGCCTATCGGAGAATTTTCTCCAGATGGTATTCTTGTTTCTCGGTCCGGTCGATCATCGACCAGATTTCGAGTCGCAGCCGGCTCCCAGAGCCGCTGCGCATACCCCAACTTTGTAAGGTCATATCTCCCTCGTTACTTGTCCGATTCCGGCGAAAAAACTTCCACCAGAGTCAGCGACTCCTCCAATTCAAGGAGCAATCCTCCATTTTAGGATCTGAGCAATCATTGAGTCGCCAGATCGACCGGCGCGGAGTTTCCACTTTCTGGCGGCTTGTCGGCGCCTCTCGGCGCCCCACTTGGGCATGCGGAGGGGCAATTTTTCATCAGCCCGAGTCAAGGGCAAATGCCCCAGGCCTAAGGATTGCTGCTCCCTTCATGGGCAGCCCCCTAGCCATCATGTTCGTGACCTCCTTCTTCTCCTTTCCACCTTTGCTCCCTCCTTCTTTCTTTGGACTACAGCAGTCCCTAGCCCAGTGCCCAGCCTTGCCACAGTTGTGAAAGTTGCCGGGCTTCTTGGAACTCTTCCCGCCACTGTTGCCTTTCCCTCCACTGCCACCGATTCCGCTGTTGCCTTGACTGGAGCGAGAGCTTGTACTTTGTCCACTGAAGCGAGAGGCATAGGCTGAGATGTTTGCCTCACTACCACTTTGTCGCATGGACTCGTTGCGGACATGTTCGGTGACAGCCTCGTACGTCAGATGTGCCTCCTTCCAACCACCAAATACGGTGATCAAGGACCCCCAGCTTTCCGGTAGAGCCATTAGAAGGATCATGGAATGCATGTTGGAGTCGAGATTCTATTCCATTTGCTGTACCTCTTGCAGCACGTTGTCGAACGACTGCAAAAATGCAAGTATCGATTCTCCTTCCCTCACCTTCATCGACATCAACCTTTGGAAGATGAAGAGTCGGTTGCTAGGGCATTTGATTGATGCACGCGTGCGCATTTTACGTAGGCCTCGGCAGCCAACGTGCATCCTGTGATGTGGGAGTGTTGAGTCTTGTTGATGGACGTCACAAGAATGGCGAGAGCCATGTTGTTCTTCATCGTCCATGCTGCAAGATCAGCCGCATGCGTCGTCACGGTCGCATCGGCTGGTGCTATCTTGGTCCCTTTTAGGACGTCGAGGTAGCCATGCACGTTCATGACAATCTCAAACTGCCATTTCCACAAAGAAAAACCTGTCCCCGTGAATTTGGACATACCCGCCTCAAGGCGGGCTGGAGTCGGATCTGCCATTTCTTGCGGTTGCTCGTCTTCTCTGCTTCACTACTACTCTGCTTCGTTGAGGCCGACGAGGCTGATGAGGCTGCTGACTGCGACCGTTGTCAAAGGTGCGGTTGGTTCCGTTGCATATCCCTCCCGCCGATGATCACCTAAGGCGATGATGCCGTCGTGAGAGAACGGACTCGGGGTCGTACCACCTTCTGAAAAGGCGTAGATCTTAGTCCCGTTGGGGCTTGAGGGTCATGTCCAACATGGACAGAGCTGTTCCTTGTCCCCTATTCCGCCACGTGCGTACACCCTACCTGAAGAAGCCGATGTAGCTGATTGAGCAGATGGAGCCGTCCGATGGTCGTGTCCCTGTTGTACCTGTGCGCCCTACAAGACCACGCACTAGTCAGTCTTGGAAGTGTGCCTTACAACCAGAAGTGTGGGCCCATAACCCTTTGTCAATGCGCAGGATAGCAACGGTCTAGAAAATGGGTCCCGACATTGGAGGCCGCCAACCGCTCTTGGTATTGCAACCTGTTGAAATAGTATGCACCTTGTCCACTGCCTAGCTGGCTAGCTACACATACAGACAAGGCATGCACTGCTCTATGGACTATGTCCCCTTGGTCTGTTCTGAGATGGGCCAGGAATGCAGTGCCCATAAATGGCCATCTCCCCTGTGGCTCATCATAGGAACCATACCTTTTTGGCTTGGTTGATTAGGCACCGGAGTCTCAAACGAGAGGTCGCGGGTTCAAACCCCGCGACGGCCGCAATTCTCTTTGTGGCCAAAACTAGGACAGGAAGCTTCTAGGAAGTTTACTAGAGCCTGCCTTGAGGATGACACTTGGTGGTCTAAGGACGCGTCAAGTAGGAATGTAGGTTGAGGTTGGCTCCAGTGGAGCCAACCTCCACAACAAGCAGAAGCTTTAGCAAAGCTCTGTACCTTGCATGCATCCATTTACAGTTCTTTCCTTTGAGACTCCTCACAGAGTGTCCAACCAAAGGTAGACACTAAAGACCAACATGCGGACTTCGTGAGGCTGCAAACCAAATGAACGTAAAGTGTGGATCCCTCGTTCGAGGGTGATATGTTATCTTAGTTGCAATACCAAGAGCGGTTGGCGGCCTCCCATGTCGGGACCCGTTTTCTGGACCGTTGCTATCCGGCGCATTGACAAAGGGTTATGGGCCCACACTTCTGGTTCTAAGGCACGCTTCCAAGACCGACTAGTGCGTGGTCTTGCAGGGCGCACAGGTACAACAGGGACACGACCATCGGACGGCTCCATCTGCTCCATCGGCTCCATCGGCTTCTTCAGGTAGGGTCCGCACACGTGGCAGACTAGGGGACGAGGAACAGCTCTGTCCATGTTGGACAAGACCCTCGAACCCCAACGGGATTAAGCTCTACCCCTTTTTAGAAAGTGGTACGACCCCAAGTCTGTTCTCTCACGGCGGCACCATTGCCTTAGGCGACCATCGGCGAGAGGGGTATGCAACGGAACCAACTGCACCTTTTGAAAACGGTCGTAGTTTGCAGCCTCATCAGCCTCATCGGCCTCAACGAAGAAGAGTAGCAGCGAAGCAGAGAAGACAAGCAATCGCAGGAAATGGCGGATCCGAGTCAAGCCCGCCTTGAGGCGGGTATGTCCAAATTCACGGGGACAGGGTTTCCCTTGTGGAAATGGCAATTTGAGATTGTCATGAACGTGCGTGGCTACCTCGACATCCTAAAAGGGACCGAGACGGCACCCGCCAATGCGACCGTGACAACGCATGCGGCTAACCTTGCAGCATGGACGATGAAGAACAACATGGCTCTCGCCATTCTTGTGACGTCCATCAATGAGACTCAACACTCCCACATCACAGGATGCACGTAGGCTGCCGAGGCCTACACAAAACTCGCACGCGTGCATCAATCAAACGCCCTAGCAAACTGACTCTTCATTTTCCAACGGTTGATGTCGATGAGGGTGAGCAAAGGAGAATCGATACCCGCATTTTTTCAGACGTTCGACAACGTGCTGCAAGAGGTCCAGCAAATGGAATGGAATCTCGACTCCAACATGCGTGCCATGATCATTCTAGTGGCGCTGCCGGAAAGCTGGGGGTCCTTGATCACCATATTTGGCGGTTGGAAGGAGGCAGATCTGACGTACGAGGCTGTCGCCGAACACGTCCGCAACGAGTCCATGCGACGCAGTGGCACTGAGGCAAACATCTCAGCCTATGCCTCTCGCTTTGGTGGACAAAGTGCAAGCTCTTGCTCCAATCAAGGCAACAGCGGAAGCGGTGGCGGTGGAGGGAAAGGCAATGTTGGCGGGAAGAGTTCCAAGAAGCCCGGCAACTGTCACAACTGTGGCAAGGCTGGGCACTGGGCTAGGGACTGTCGTGTTCCCAAGAGAGAAGGCGGGAACAAAGGTGGAAAGGAGAAGAAGGAGGTCACGAACATGATGGCTAGGGGGCTGCCCATGTAGGGCGCAGTGATCCTTAGGCCCAGGGCATTTGCCCTTGAATCGGGCACCAACCACCACACATCAAAAGAGAAGGGTGGATTTGTCTCCATGGCCGAATCTGTCATGCGCAGCAAGTGTGCAAACGGCGGAGTCGTCCAAGCCATGGGCGAAGGGGACAAGGTGATCACGTTCAACGTGAATGGTGCGGAGAAGGCAGTCAACCTTCAAAAGGTGGTGTACATGCCCTCCTTTGCAGCCAACTTGTTGTCCGTGTCACAAATCACTGACAACAACATGACAGTGGTGTTCACCAACAAGGAAGCGATGGCCCTCAAAAACGAGGACAACCAGATTTTGTACACCAAAGAAGACCTCATGCTTGAAGTTCCAAGAGTCGACGGCCTCTACGTGCTTCAAACCAAAGTCACCAAGGCGCCGGATGAGGGACTCGCATGTGCCACCAAGACAGTGGCACCGGAGCCGAAGGATGCACCACCGGCGGCCGTTGCGGCCACCACATCAACCAAGGACATTGATGCTCAGCTGTGGCATCAGCGATTTGGCCACGTGGCTAATAGCACGCTGCAGAAGATGCAGGAGCAAGACGTAGTCCGCGGAATGGAAGGGTGCACCATGAAGCATGGCGAAGGGTGTACATTGTGTGAACCATGCCTCCAAGCGAAGGCAAAGAAGAAACCGTTTGGGAGAGGAGGTCAACGAGCAGAGCACGTCTTGAAACTGATACACAGTGACTTGTGTGGACCCTTCCGCACACCGTCTAAGAGAGGAAGCAAGTACTTCCTGACCTTCATTGACGACCACAGCCGCAAGTTGTGGATCTACTTCCTCAAAACAAAGGGAGAGGTCAAGGAGAAGGTCCTCGAGTTCATCGCCATGGTGGAGCGGCAAACATCCAAGAAGGTGAAGGCGCTCCGAAGTCACAACGGGTGTGATTACGAGGCATGCAAGCCTTGGCTCAAGCATCATGGCATCCGCCACGAGAAAACCACCCCTTACAACCCCCAAAGCAACGGCGTTGCCGAGAGGATGAACCAGACCCTACTCGGCATGGTGCGAAGCATGCTCTTCGACGCCAAGCTCCCACCGCGCTTTTAGGCTGAAGCAGCAACAACGGCTTGTTACCTCTTGAACCTCACACCAGTGACCGCCTTGCGGAAGCGTGGAAAGGAGCATGACAAGCAGTTGAAGACCCTACAGGAAGCATGGTCGGGAAAGAAACCCAATGCATCTCATCTGAAGGTGTTCGGGTCAACTGCATGGGTGAAGATCTAGTTGGGAGAAGGTGGAGGCAAGCTCGACGCACGCTCCAAGAAGTGCATCATGGTTGGGTACGACACGTCACACAAAGCCTATCGGCTTTGGGACCAGACAGCAGGCAAGCTCGTGAGGAGCCGCGACGTCGTGTTCGACGAACGCACCCTTGGAAAGGGAGAGCTGCTGGACCCGACCCTCACTCCCAAAGTGGGAGAGTGGATAGTGTTGCTTGAGTCCGGAGACCAAGCACCCAACAACTGGCTCGCTTTGCCAGCAGGTGGTGGGAATGGGAGAGTCGCTGCAGAGGATGATGCAGCATCTGACATGGACGCAGATACCAAGGTGTCCGAGGCTTCCGAGTCTGACTTGGAGTCTGACGACTCTTCTGACGAAGACGACGACGACAAACCACCACCTGTGGAAGCACCAGCACCAAAGTAAGAAGTGGCACCACTACCCCGGCGCAGTTTGCGACCAAAGAGAGCACCTTTACAGTATGAGGATGATTGGACCGGCCTTAGCTGGTGGTGCATGCCTCCGCCATCTACAATGGCGGAGGCCATGAATGGCCCAGATGCGGCCAAGTGGAAGGAGACAGTGGATAGCGAGCTCGCATCCATTGCCGAGAACGGCACGTGGGTGCTGGTGGATAGACCCGACAAGGCCCATGTGGTGGGATCCAAGTGGGTCCTCCGAGTGAAGAAGAAGCAAGATGGCAGCATCGACATGTTCAAGGCAAGGGTAGTGGCTAAGGGGTTCTCTCAACGCCCGGGCTCCGAGTATGATGAGACATTCGTGCCCGTCGTGACCTTTGCCCCCATCCGCTCTCTCCTTGGCATTACTGCCGCAAAGAACTTGGAGATACACCAGATGGATGTCAGGACAGCTTTCCTTTATGGGAAGCTTGACAAGAAAGTGCTGATGGAGGTGCTCGAAGGAGTCGAAGCTCCCAAGGGCAAGGTGTGCAAGTTGGTGAAAGCGCTCTACGGGCTAAAACAGGCCCCAAGGATGTGGTACAAAGAGATGGACAGTTTCATGACCGGCCTCTCCTTCGCACATTGCCAGAATGACCAAGGCATGTACGTGCGCGATGTTGGGAGAGGGCTGATGCTGGTTGCGCTATACGTGGATGATCTGATCATCTGCTCGTCTTTGTTCGAGCTGCTGGATGGGCTGAAGTCTGACCTCAGCAAAAGGTTCAAGATGAAGGACATGGGTCCTCTCGAGTACTACCTCGGGATTTCCATCCACCGCAACCGAGTAGCAGGCACCATCGAACTCAACCAAACCAAATACATTGGTGAGGTACTGAAGCGCTACCACATGGAAGACTGCAAACCTGTCAGTACCCCAATGACGACCGACACAAAGCTGAAGGCCTCCATGTCGCCAAGCAATGAAGCAGAACAAAGGGAGATGCAAGACATCCCCTACCAGTCCGCTGTGGGTAGCATCATGTACGCCATGGTAGGGACTCGTCCGGACATCTGCTATGTTGTGGGACAAGTGAGCAGATTCGTGGCCAACCCTGGGCCACAACATTGGCAGGCAGTCAAGCGCATCTTGCGCTACCTGCAGAAGATACGTCACATGGACCTCATCCTTGGAGCCCAAGAAGGAACGGACCCCCTTCGTCTGAAGTGCTACACCGACGCTGACTGGGGAGGAAATCTCGACAACAGGAAATCCACCTCTGGATACGTGTGCATCTTGAATAGCACTGCCATCTCATGGGCCAGCAGGAAGCAAGATTGTGTTTCTGTGTCCACGGCTGAGGCAGAGTACGTTGCTTTGTCTGAGGTGTGCAAGGAGACTCAATGGTTTCGCAGCCTGCTTGGAGAAATGACGGTGCCACAGAAGGATGCCATGGTTGTACACGTGGACAACATGAGCGCCATCTTGATGGCTGAAGACGAGATCATCTCCCAGCGAACGAAGCACATCGACATACGTTACCACTACTCACGTGACCTGGTCATGAAGAACGTGGTGGACTTGCAGCACTGCGGAACAAAGAGCATGCTTGCTGACTGCATGACCAAGCCGCTGGACAGCGACTTGCATTATGCAGGCATTCGTGGATTCGGCATGAGGAGTGCGGCAGAGGAAGGGTGAGCTCCAAGGCATTGATGGAGCCGAGCAAGGGACAGATGGACAGAGGTGCAAGGGAGAGCTTTGTTGAAATAGTATGCACCTTGTCCACTGCCAAGCTGGCTAGCTACACATACAGACAAGGCATGCACTGCTCTATGGAGTATGTCCCCTTGGTCTGTTCTGAGATGGGCCAAGAATGCACTGCCCATAAATGGGTATGTCCCCTGTGGCTCATCATAGGAACCATACCTTTTTGGCTTGGTTGATTAGGCACCGGAGTCTCAAACGAGAGTTCGTGGGTTCAAACCCCGCGACGGCCGCAATTCTCTTTTTGGCCAAAACTGGGACAGGAAGCTTCATTGAAGTTTACTAGAGCATGCCTTGAGGATGACACTTGGTGGTCTAAGGACGCGCCAAGTAGGAATGTAGGTGGAGGTTGGCTCCAGTGGAGCCACTAGAAGCAGAAGCCTTAGCAAAGCTCTGCAAGTATAAAAGCCTGTACCTTGCATGCATCCATTTACAGTTCTTACCTTTGAGACTCCTAACAGAGTGTCCAACCAAAGGTAGACACTAAAGACCAACATGCGGACTTCGTGAGGTTGTAAACCAAACGAACCTAAAGTGTGGATCCCTCGTTCGAGGGTGATATGTTATCTTGGTTGCAATTCCAAGAGCGGTTGGCGGCCTCCCATGTTGGGACCCGTTCTGTAGACCGTTGCTATCCGGCGCATTGACACAACCAAGATAGCATATCACCCTCAAACGAGGGATCCACACTTTAGGTTCGTTTGGTTTGCAACCTCACAAAGTCCGCATGTTTGTCTTTAGTGTCTACCTTTGGTTGGACACTCTGTGAGGAGTCTCAAAGGCAAGAAGTGTAAATGGATGCATGCAAGGTACAGGCTTTTATACTTGTAGAGCTTTGCCAAAGCTTCTGCTTGTAGTGGCTCCACTCAAGCCATCCTCAACCTATTGTCCTACTTGGCACGTCCTTAGACCGCCAAGTGTCATTGTCAAGGCAAGCTCTAGTAAGCTTCCTAGAAGCTTCTTGTCCCAGTTTGGTCCACAAAGAAAATTGCGGCCGTCGCGAGGTTTGAACCCGTGACCTCTCGTTTGAGACTCGGGGG
This sequence comes from Penium margaritaceum, assembly GCA_023375785.1. Classification (NCBI taxonomy): domain Eukaryota; kingdom Viridiplantae; phylum Streptophyta; class Zygnematophyceae; order Desmidiales; family Peniaceae; genus Penium; species Penium margaritaceum. The sequence continues at coordinate 44,640 of SZWC01012371.1, read as the reverse complement.
CCTATTCAACCAAGCCAAAAAGGAATGGTTCCAATGATGAGCTACAAGGGACATACCCATTTATGGGCAGTGAGTTCCTGGCCCATCTCACAACAGACCAAGGGGACGTACTCCATAGAGCAGTGCATGCCTTGTCTGTATGTGTGGCTGGCCAGCTAGGTTGTGGACAAGGTGCATACTATTTCAACACGTCCGTCCATCCATCCGTCTGTCCCTCCCTCTTTCCCCCTCTCCCTCCATCTGTCCGTCCGTCCCGCCTTCCGTCCGTCCGTCCGTCCGTCCGTCCATTCGTCCATCCTTCCGTCTGTTTGTCTGTCCATCCTTCGGTCCGTCCATCCGTCCGTCCGTCCGTCTGTCCGTCCGTCCCTCCCTCCGTCCGTCCGTCCCTTCATCCGTCCGTCCGTCCGTCCGTCTGTCCATCCGTCCCTCCCTCAGTTCCTCCCTCCCTCCCTCCCTTCGTCAGTCTGTCCGTTCTTCCGTTCGTTCGTCCGTCCATCCGTCCGTCTGTCCATCTGTCTATCCCTCCCTCACTCCCTCTGTCCCTCCCTCCCTCTCCCTCCCTCTCCCTCTCCTTCGCGTGCTCTCTCTCTCTTTTTCTCTCTCTATCTATCTCTCGCTCTCTCTCTCTCTTTCTCTCTCTCTCTCTCTGTCTCTCTCTCTCCCCCCCCCTCCCTCCCTCCCTCCCTCCCTCTTTCCCTTTCTCCCTCCCTCCCTCCATCCCTCTCTCCCTCCCTCCCTCCCTCCGTATGTACATCCGTCCCTCCCTCCCTCCCTCGCTCCCTCCCTCCCTCCGTCCATCCGTCTGTCTGTCCATCCGTCCGTCTGTCCGTCCGTCTTTCCGTCCATCTGTCTGTCCGTCCGTCCGTCCGCCCGTCTGTCCGTCCGTCCATCCGTCCCTCCCTCCATCCCTTTCTCCCTCCCTCCGTCTGTCTGTCCCTCTGTCCGTCCGTCGGTCCGTCCGTCCCTCCCTCCGTCCGTCCATCCGTTCATCCGTCCCTCCCTCCTTCCGTCCGTCCATTCGTCCGTCCGTCCGTCCGTCTGTCCATCCGTCCGTCTGTCTGTCTGTCCATCTGTCCGTCCGTCTGTCCGTCTGTCCCTCCGTCCCTCGCTCCCTCCCGCCGCCCCTATGTCCCTCTGTCCGTCCGTCCTTCCGTCCGTTTGTCCATTCGTCCCTCCCTCCCTCCGTCCCTTCCTCCCTCCCTCCCTCCCTTTGTCCTTCCATCCGTCTGTCCGTCCGTCCGTCCGTCCCTCCCTCCCTCCCTTCCTCCCTCCCTCCCTTCCTCCCTGCCTCCCTCCCTCCCTCCTTCTTCCCCTCTCTCCCTCCCTCCCCCCCTTCCTGCCTCCCGCCCTTGCTCTCTCCCTCCTTCCTCCCTCCCTCCCTTCCTCCCTGCCTCCCTCCCTCCCTCCGTCCGTACGTCCATCCGTCTCTCCCTCCCTCCCTTCCTCCCTCCCTCCTTCCGTCCATCCGTCCGTCTGTCCGTCTTTCCGTCCGTCTGTCGGTCCGTCCGTCCGTCCATCTTTCCGTCCGTCCGACCGTCCGCCCGTCCGTCTGTCCGACCGTGATGGCCTGAGGGTGAGTGTAAACCCTGGAGGGTCCCTAGCAATGGTTGGTTCACAACACCAACTGTTTTTGGAGAGACTGAAATTGTGGAGGCTACTAGTTTGCCAACGCCTTTTTGCTGCACTTCCTGTATGCCTCCTTCACCTCAACCGTTGCAGCCTCCGGCGGAGCAGTCTCATCACATTTTACAAGCTCAAGCAGTCCCTTGTCATCGAGGAAGACCTCAAACTGCCACCTCCACAAGGCAAAGCCTGTCCCATCAAACTTAAGGACAGCGCGGCTGCTCTCTTGCTCGCTGGTTGCCATGTCTTGCTGTTGGAAGCCTGAAATCAAGCTGGCTTTCAACCCTTTAGAGGCGTGGGCCCATAACCCTTTGCTGGTCTGAGGGTGAGTGTGCACCCTCGATGGTCCCTAGCAATGGCTGGTTCACAACACCAACTGTTTTTGGAGAGACTGAAACTGTGGAGGCAACTAGTTCCAAGGATGGCAGAAAACTGGTCAGAGAGTGAGGCAAACTTTTTTGGCCTCAATTGACTGGGAATGAACATTTGATCAAGGCTCACAAGCAGTGGAATTTCATAGCCACAGATCTAAGCTTTCCAGAACACCAAAGCATGCCAGATTTGAAACTTCCTACCAGATTCTATGGCTTCTAGAGTGTCTGTTGGTAGGTTGTCCTTTTTCCCACCTAGGAAGGCATCCCTTCCCTCCTCCAGAAACTTCTGCCCCTTCCTAGATTCCTCAGCTTGCTTCTAGTAGGAGGGAAGGTGTCCAGAAGACCAAGACACCTCTACATGCCTTGTAGGACAAGTCACCCCTTCTAGAATGTGTGCCACCTTCCTGGACCCTCACCTGACCTTCTAGAAACTTAAAGAGGAACTCTAGAGGTTGAGCTAGCTTCCTGGCATCTATTTTCCACCTCACTTGAGGCAAGGCAAAGTTTCATTTTGTGGGACTTGAACCCGGGCCCCTGCCTCTAGAGGTGGACACCATTAACCACTAAGCCACTACGGCTTGTCTTTTTGGTGTTCCTTTTTGGATTCACTCCTGCCATGGTGAGGAGCATGACTCAAACAATCTCCCCCTTGCGCGTCACCTATGGCAGTTGTCCATGCTCAACCTGCAACTGAAGAGCCTTTCTCCTCATGGGAGGCGAGCTCATATGTTATTGCTCCCTCCCACTCAGCCCGATCCTTCTTGTGCAGTGCCCCCTTCAGGCTTCTCTTGCGTAAAGAAGACTTGTGCAAACCCAGTCCAGATACCCTTGTTGACATCGTAGCTCTTTGTCCTTCTTCGCACACGGCTACTCGTGTGGGGTGGTTGTTGATGTTGATGTCCCCTTTCGGCGCCATCCTATCCAAGCCCCTGCTCCCCCTCTCTTGGAGACCTTGGAAACATCGGTTGACTCCCCGCCTCCACGTCCATCTTTGGTGCTTCGGATTCCTCATCCGAACTGGCTAGAATAAAGTCCGTCACTCGCCCATCCTTCAGGTGATGCTCTCCGGTTGGTGGTGATGCGAAGATGTCACCCTCATTCACATCCTCCGGCGTCTTCCCCTCAAGGAGTGGCATCCACTCCCCCCTCTTGGAGAGACCTGCCTCCTTGTCTGTCCAACGGCTTTTCTTGTCGAACGTGACGTCGTGACTCCGCACAATCTGCTGCCTCCTTGGGTCAAAGAGCCGGTACGCCTTGCTTCCGCTCTCATATCCAAGGAAAATACACCGGCGGGTATGCGGGTCTTGCTTGCTCCTTCCCTCACATGCCTGCACCATTGCATGTGCAACACAACCAAACGTGCGGAGGTGACCCACCGCCGGCTTCCTCCCGCTCCACACCTCGTGTGGCGTCTTCCACGCGTTGCTCTCCTTGTCCTTTAGCAGCTGGGTCAGCATGAGATTCATGATGTACGCTGCTGTCCTTGCCGCCTCCGCCCAATACCATGGTGCAAGGCCGCCGTCACTCAACATGGATCGCACCATGTTAAGGATTGTGGGATTCGCTCTCTCTAGGACGCCATTGTGATGTGGGGAATGTGGAGTTGTTTTCTGCCACTCAATCCCCTTGCTCTTCATCCACCCAAGGCATCCCGCATATTCACCGTCGTTTTCACTCCGGAACGCCTTCACCTTCAACTCTGTTTGCCGCTCCACATCTGCCACAAACTCCTACATGCACATAAGGACCTGGCTCTTCCGCTTCATTGGGTAGAGGTAGAGTTTCCGGCTGTGGTCATCGATGAAGGTGAGGAAGTAGCGAGCTCCGCCGATGGAGCTCTCAAGCGGTCCACACACATCTGTGTGTACCACGGCCAGTTTTGCCGATGCACGCGTCCCCTTGGCGACAAACGGCTGTAGAGTTGATTTGCCAATGATACATGGCTCACACTCAGTCTCCTTGGTTCCATCAAGGCCGCTGATTTGGAGA
>SZWC01012371.1:5455-17562 GCA_023375785.1 Penium margaritaceum | reverse complement strand
GACAGTCACAGGTCGTACACACAACGGCAAGGGTCTGGCTAGGAGACATGAATGAGAGTGTCAGAATGCTTCAATAACATTTGCAGAGAGAGATGAAAGATTACAAGTCCATGGCATAAGTACCTGCCGCGGCGCATGGCGGGTGTCGCACGCGGCAGCGCAAGGTCTGTCCTAAAATTTGGCCCAAAACCTCTGTTTTGGCCGCAACTCAGCGTAGACATGTCAGAACGCTACGTCGTCTGAACCTAGACATGCAGAATCAAAAGCCGGACGCTATGTCTGGTCACATGCATGTATCCAACATCAAACGGTGGACACACAATGCAAAAACATGCAAATCGGGCCCATGGCCAGTCCACCGATGAACTCCTACTTGTTGTAGAAGAAATGCAGGAGGTCCCTGGCAGCGACCAGTCCTCTGGGACGGTCGTCGGTCAGCTCCAAGGTGGTAGTCTACCACCACAAGACACACCGGTACCACCTGGGTTCGCATCAGGGATCTGCACGGGCATGGATACGGCCGAGTGGTCATAGTAGACTTTACAAGTCGACAGGAACGTCACAAATCACAACACTCCCCCATGACCCGATGGTACGCATGTCCATAAATGTGCAACCCTAAAACAATTACACCAACAAGTTCACAAACAGTCGTGACACAAACACAAACACACCCCACACTCAACCACCTTAAGGCAAGGGGCGAAGCCCAACTGAACGAATGCCCTCTAGAATCTTCCTGCGTGCTAGTGTCTTCGTCAAGAAGTCAGCAAGCTGCATGTCAATGCCAACCCATATGATGGAGATCACGTGTCGCTCCACTAGATCACGCACACAGTGATGCTCAACCACAATGTGCTTCGTGCCAGCGTAAACAAACACCAGAGTTCTCTGCAATGGCAAGGGCACTCTGGTTGTCGCAACAAAGCACAATGGCAGGTACTGACTGACACAGCTCAAGTGAGAGGCGCTGCAGCATCTCACTTGGGCTCAAGTACTTTTCTAGCTGATTCTGAGTGCACGACTGCGTTTGCAGCGTGGATGTTTAGTGTGGTCCAGTTTTAAGGAAAAACGGATGACGGCCAGGTTTTGGGGTTGTCGGTCCTCTCGCAATGCTCACCAATTAAACCGCACGGACCAGAATAAAACAAAAAAAACCAGGCAACAGGTTGGGGCAGCAGCGTTGTTGATGCAGCGTGCGGGCTTCCACGCTCGTTTCTTAAGTCTGCTGCCCCCTCAGTCTACTGCTCTAGAGACTAAGTCTTGAAGTCCCGGGTTTGTCACTAAAAAAAGTGCGCGTCAGTGTTGGCGCCAGAAAGCAGGTGAAAACTGAAAGTGACTAATTATGAATGAAGAATGAGGAACAATGGGAGACCCCTCCGAGTTCTAGCCCCCCCCTCCCCCACTAGTGTAGAACTTGTTACTCAGCTAACCAGCCAATCAGAGAATAGTCCTAGACCTATTTTCTGGCAGGCAGAGATTTCTCGGTGAGCCCTGCCAGACGCACGCCAGCCCAAAACCCGGGTGTCGTCCGTTTCGCCTGAAAACTGGACCATAACATAATACTGACGCTGCGAATGCAGTCATGCAGTCAGAATCAGCTGAAAGAATAGCAGCAAAGAGTTATGGCTGCCCAAACCTAGGCAGTGCCTACGACGGTCCACGATGCCAAACAGTGCCACGTAGCAAGAGACATGGACCATAGGAAGAGCATGATGTTGCAGACACAATGGCACAGTCAAAACAGCGTTGGGTGAATGCAGACAGCATCTGCGGTGGCAGTGACCGCCGCCGGCTCGACCGCCGAGGAGGCCTGCCGATGGAGCTGAGCACGTCGCCAGAGGGAGAAGGCTCCAGCAAACTGCGAGTAGGCCTCAGCGCGCGTCGGCTCCACCGGATAACACTCCAGCAGCGTCAAATCTCGTTGTTAGTCATCTGCAGCGCGATGTACACAAGCCGAGAGGACACAACAGAGCACAATGAGAGATACGCAAACCAACACCCCCCCATGACTCACAGACGTAGTACACATGTCGGGACAGAGACACAATCAACAACCAGACACCCCATGGGCACACAGAGAAGCAGGTAGGCACAATGAGAGCCACTCATGGACGCACGCCAACCAAACTCACAGCCTTCTTGAAAGAGTCGCGCTTCAGTGCCTTGGTCAAGAAGTCAGCCAGCAACCATGTTGTCTCAACCCACACAATGCTGATGCTTATGTCATGCAACAACGAACGCACATAGTGATACTCAACGTTGATGTGCTTTGTGCGTGTGTGATGCACTCCGTCATTGTCGGCGATGGCCATGGCACTCTCATTGTCACAATGCAACGTGATGGATGCGACGGACTGACGCAACCTGGACAACAGCTGACGCAACCACACACTCTCACAAGCGCCAAAGCAAAGGGCCACGCACTCAGCCTCGGCAGTGTTGCGTGCAATGGACCCCCGCTTGCCACTACGCCAGGACACAGCCGTGCCACTAATCAGAAAGATCTAGCCTTTGCTGTTGGTTTTCATGCATCTCTCATTGTACTCTGTTGTGTCCTCCCGGCTTGTGTACATTGGCATGCAAATGACTGACGGCGAGACTCGCACTGCTGGAGTGTCGCTCGATGGAGCCGACGCGCGCTGAGGCCCACTCATCATTCGTTGGAGCCTCCTCCCTCCGGCAGTGCGCTCACCTCCATCACCAGGCCTCCTCGGAGGTCGGGCCGATGGCGGTCATTGCCACTACAGATGCTGTCTGCATGCACCTAGCACTGTATCTGGTTGTGGCATTGCGTCTGCAGCATCATGCGGTGCCTAGGGTCCATGTCTCCTGCTGTATGGCCTTGCTTGGCATCGCTGACTGTCATAGGCACTGCCTGGGTTTGGGCAGCCAAAACTATTTGTTGTTCTTTTTCTAGTTGATTCTATCTGCACAACTGCGTTCGCAACGTTGGTATCATGCTATGGTCCAGTTTTCAAGCAAAACGGACGACGCCCTGGTTTTGGGTTGTCTAGCGTCTGGCATGGCTCACCGAGAAAACCCTGCCTGCCAGAAAACATGTCTAGGACTATTTTCTGATTGGCTGGTTAGCTGAGTAACAAGTTCTATACTAGTGGGGGGGGGCTAGAACTTGGAGGGGTCTCCCATTGTTGCTCATTCTTCATTCCTAATCTGTCACTTTCAGTTTTCAGCTGCTTTCTCGCGCTAACACTAGCGCGCGCGAATCTGAGTAACAAACCTAAAGCTTCCAGACTTAGACTCTAGAGCAGCAGACTGAGGGGCAGCAGACTAAAGCAATGAGCGTGGAAGCCCACACACTGCATCAACGTCACTGCCCCAACCTGCTGCCTAGGTTTTCCAGCTTGGTATCAGAGCCAGAGCATAGCAGCGACAGCAGAAGACTGGCGTATAGGTGCCAGACAACGCCGGCGTACCCCCATATGCGCCAGTGCAGGGACATGCTGCCGGATTTTCTCTGGCAGCATTGACCCACCTGGTGGCGGCGTCAGATTTTTTCCCACGGCCATTGGGCCAGGGGAAATGCTACCAAAAGCTTTTCGGTAGCACTGACCCCCACGCGTGACACGAGGAGGTAAGTGGCAGGCCACGTCCAACACCTGCGGGCGACGACGCACGCTACAACATCACCCAGGTGCACTGACTGGCATTAGCACGCAATAGTAGCAGTCTGCAACAACAGTAGCCGCAGGCAACCACAATGAGCAGTGACAGCAGTAGCCAATAGTAGCTGCGTGTTGTTGCAGCAGCAGTAGCAGCAGCTCGCAGCAGCCTGCAGCAGCCGTAGCAGTAGCTCGCAACAGCATCAGCCCGTAGCAGCAGCTCGTAGTAACAGTAGCCCCCATCAATATCGAGTAGCAGCAACAACAACAGCAGCAGCAGGCTGCAGCAGTCGTAACAGCGAGGCGTAGCAGCGGCTGCAGCGAGCAGCGACAAGCAGTGGCTGCTACTGCTCGCTGTCCATAGCAAGCGAGCAGCGAGCAGCAGCCTGCTGCTACCAGCGAGCAGCTGATTACTACCAGCGAGCAGCTGCTTGCTGCCAGCGAGCAGTAACTCACTGCTCGCACCTAGCAGCGGGCAACTACCCGCTGTGACAAACGGGAAAAGAGAGAAAACAAGCAAGAAAAGAAATCCCCGAGCCCACCAGCTTTGCTACCGCAGTTGCAACAGCTGCATTTGCTACTGCAGCCGCCATAGCAGCCGCAGCAGTCCACAGCAGTAGCAGTTGCTGCTGCAAATGCAGCTGCACCAACAGCAGTAGCCGCAGCAGCAGTAGCAGCAACAGTTGCAACAGAAGCAGCAGGAACAGCACCAACGACAGGAGCAGCAATAGCAGCAGCTGCTGCAGCAATAGTAATAGCAGCAATAGCAGCAACAACAGCTGCAATAGCGGCCCCAACAATCGCCACTGCTGACGTCAGCATCCCACTACTAACGTCACTGCTGACATCATCAACTCACAAAAAAAACAAACAAAACAATAAAAGGGGTAAGGGAAGGGGGAAGCAAACCTAAGGGTGGGAAGGACGCTCACCGCCCTCAGCAGACGTTATTGCTGATGTCAGCACCACAAAAAAAAGGGCATCACACCATTGCTAGTAGTCCCACTAGGGAGGGGTCCTCTGTTCGGGGGACCCCCACCCTCCTGTTCTTGTAGCGGCTGCAGCAGCAGCAGTAGCAGTAGCGACAGCAGTAGCAGCAGCAGCAACAGGAGCAGCATTAGCAATTGCAGAAGCAGTAGGAGCAGAAGGAGAAGTAGGAGCAGCAGCAGCAGCAGGAGTAGCAGTAGTAGTGGCAGCAGTAGCAGCAGCGGCGGCAGCAGCCCTCCGGCGTCATTGGCGACAACCCTAACCCCCTCGCTGCTCTTCAGCAACAGCTCAACGCCTTGACGCAGCAGCTTGCGGCACTGTAGCCATTGGTCTCTCAGACTGCCCCCATTGCGCCGCCATCCATCAACCCTCTACGGCACGCCAACCCAGTTGTATCCACTGCCACGCACTACCTGGCATAGCAGCAGACTCAGCGCCAGCGCCAAACAGTGACATCCGTCCTTGGCCCCACTCCGGGTGCCAGCCGCAGGCAAAAGGACCTTGAGACGTCGCCGCCGCCGCTTCAGGCCGGCGAGCAGTTCCGGAGCTGGGAGCTCAGCTTTCGGATCTACGCGCAGGGTGAGGGCCTGTGGGCATACTACACCCTGCCGTATGATGCCACCCTGGCGGACAAGTTGTATGACGCTGGTCGTGCCGTACGTGCTCTAGTCCCTGTCGCCCCTCCGGCTTCCCGCCTCGTCCTTGAGCCCTGCTTAGGCGACTTCACCGCTGGCGCCACCCCAGACCCTATAGCCGCATGGCACGTCCTTACTCGTCTCCATCGCCTGTCTAGCAAGGCTGAGACTAGCCGACTGCTGCGGGAGTTTAGCTCCCTGCACATGGGGGAGTCCGAGATGGTCACCTCCTACTGGCAGCAGGTGGAGGACATCCTTCATCGCCTCAACAAGTCTGCCCCACCCCCTCTGGTCGTGCTCCTCACCATCAAGCGCGGTGCCACTGACGCGTACGCGGACGTCTTCAACCACTACCCTCACGACGTCCTCTCCACCATGGCGCCCCTAGGATACCCTCATACCCTGGGCATACAAGCTCTTCCTCTGGATTGAGTAAGCTCGTCTGGAGTCCCGACTCCACCGCACGGAGGCCGTCGCCTCCCCTGCCATCGCCTCCCCTTCCTTCGCCTCCGTGGCCATCGCCTCCCCCGCCGCAACTACCTCTTCATCGTCGGGGAAGAAAAAGTATCGGAACAAGAATGACAAGGGTCAGCATCAGCAGTAGCAGCAGCAACAGCCATCGACCGGGTCCAGCGGTGGCGGCTCGGTCTGCCACAACTGTGGCCAGCCCGGGCACGGGTGGTACACGTGCCCTCTACCGACAGACGAGGCGCGCGCCATCGCCACCATACGTCACCAGTGCGAGCGCCGTCTCGCCTCTGCCGCCATAGCTGTCATCAACACTGACACCTCATAGTCGTCCAGTAGCTCCACCACTCCGGTTGCTTCACCAATCCCGCCGACACCAGCGCCGCAACTGTCGGCACCGGCACAGTCATCCTTCTACCCGGGCTCCAGCACTGTCACCCCGCACTCCGTCTACGCTCCTGGGCCGTCCTCTTGTGAGCGCCAGGTGGAGCAGTTCATTGCACTCCAGCTTGGCCTGCCTCGCCCTCCTCCCCAGGGAAGTGCGTGTTGCATCACTTCCTACTCTCCTGTCCAGCCCTGCATGACTGAGACTATGCTACGATGACCGATGTCGTCTTTGTCCCAAGTCTTGAGCTCAGCCTTCTGACCGTCACTGCCCTTTACCACATGAGCATGGACGTTGTGCACTCGTGTGGTGTTGGCACTGTGTCGTTGCATCCCTCTGGTTTTACTGCACGCCACCGCCCGTGGCAACCTCGCCTCTCCTCCTCTCCTTCCGTCTCCTCCCCGTCGACCGCCATAGGCCATGTGTTTCTCACCAATACACTTTCTTCTCAACACACTCGCCTCTTGCACTGTTGTCTTTGCCACGTCCACTCTACTACCGTAGACAACATGCTCCGCATCCAACCGGCTAAGGGCCTTGACCTGGAGACTTTCCCCCTCCCGTGCCCCACTCAGTGCATTGATTGCGCTCAGGGGAAGATGCAGCGGTTCATGTACCCCTTGTCTTCCTCCCGTGCATCCGCTCCTCTCGACCTTGTCCATTCGGACGTCATGGGTCCTCTCCCCACCGAGTCTGTCGGCGAGCATGGTCGCTATGTCTTCACCCTCACTGATGACTATTCTCACTGCCGTTGGGTCTTTCGCCTTCGGCAGAAGAGCGATGTCACCCACGCCATCCAGGACTGGCTTGTCCTTGCGGAGCGCGAGTGTGGCCATTTTCTCCGCCGTTTTCGCTCTGATCGTAGTGGTGAGTACATGGGTGAGGCCACAACCTTTCTCGCCTCCCGCAGCATCCGCCATGAGACGTCCGCGCCTTACACGCCCGCCCAGAACGGTGTCTCCGAATTGTGGAACCGTACCATGGCCGACGCCGTCCGCACAATGCGGGTCGTGTCTAGTCTCTCCGATGGCTTCTATTTCGAAACCATGGCCTACATGACCTGGGTTTGGAACCGGATTCCCCACGGTCCCCTTTCCTGCCGAGCGCAACCTCACCCATGTCACCCGATGGCCAGGTGAAGTTGAAGAGTCCTGACCCAGCCAATGTGGGGGAGCCAATTGACGTGACCACGTACCTGCGAGTCATCGGGTCACTTATGTTCTTGGCGACGACGACGCCCTCAAACATCGCGTTTGCCGTCAACCTCCCGGCCCAATTCTCTCAGGAGCCGGGTCACCTCCACTACGAGGCCATGATCCGAGTACTGCGCTATGTCCTCTCGACTCCTCGGCGAGGACTCATGTTCCGCCGTCAACCGTCTGTTATAGGGTGGGCTACACCGATCTTGACTGGGCCGGCAGTCCGGACGGTAAGATTCACAAAGGCTGGATCTTTTTTAGTGATGGTACAGTTGTGTCCTGACGCAGTGGCAAACAGGGGTGTGTTGCACGCATCACTGCTGAGGTTGAGTACATTGCGCTTGGCGCAGGCGCATGTGAGATTGTATAGTTGCGTCGTCTGTTGTCCGAGTTGTGTCAGTTCGTCACATCCATCACGTTGCACTGTGACAATGAGAGTGCCATGGCCATTGTTGACAATGACGGTGTGCATCACTCACGCACAAAGCACATCAACGTTGAGTATCACTATGTGCGTTGGTTGTTGCATGATGGCAGCATCAGCATCGTGTGGGTTGAGACAGCACGGCAGTTGGCTAACTTCTTGACCAAGGCACTGAAGCGCGACTCGTTCAAGAAGGCTGTGAGTTCAGTCGACGTGTGTCCGTTAGTGACTCTCTCTGTCCCTGCTTGCGTCTCTACTCGGCCTGGCGGAGTCTGGTTGTTGACTATGTCTCTGCCCGCACATGTTCACTACGCCTGTACGTCATGGGGGAGTGTTGCTTTTCGTGCATCTCTCATTGTACTCTATCGTGTCCTCCCGGCTTGTGTACATTGGCTTGCAAATGACTGACGGCAAGACTTGACGCTACTGGAGTGTCGCTTGGTGGAGCCGACGCGCACTGAGGCCCACTCATCATTCATTGGAGCCTCCTCCCTCCAGCGATGCGCTCAGCTCCATCAGCAGGCCTCCTCGGCGGTCGGGCCGCCAGCGGTCACTACCATTGCAGATGCTGTATGCATGCACCTACCGCTGTATCTGGTTGTGGCATTGCGACTGCAGCATCATGTGGTGCCTAGGGTCCATGTCTCCTGCTGTATGGCCCTGCTTGGCATCACTCACTGTCATTGGCACTGCATGGGTTCGGACAGCCATAACTCTTTGCTGCTATTTTTCCAGCTGATTCTGACTGCACAATTGCGTTCGCAACGCCTGTGTTATGCTATGGTCCAGTTTTCAGGCAAAACGGAAGACCCCCGGGTTTTGGGCTTTCGGGCGTCTGGCAGGGCTCACCGAGAAAACCCTGCCTTCCAGAAAATTGGTCTAGGACTATTTTCTGATTGGCTGGTTAGTTGAGTAACAAGTTCTACACTAGGTGGAGGGAGCTAGAACTGGGAGAGGTCTCCCATTGATGCGCATTCTTGATTCCTAATCAGTCACTTTCAGGTTTCAGCTACTTTCTGGCGCTAACACTGGCGCGCGTGTTTCTGAGTAACAAACCCAGAGCTTCCAGACTTAGACTCTAGAGTAGCAGACTGAGGGGGCAGCAGACTTAAGCATCGAGCGTGGAAGCCCGCATGCCGCATCAACAACGCCGCTCCCCCAACCTGTTGCCTAGGCTTTCTAGCTTGTGCGACTCTTAGCTTCTGGACTACCGGCCCAGTCACTGTCAATGTAGCCCATTGCAATGACAGACGGCTAGCGGCGGAACATGAGACCTCGTCGAGTAGTCGAGACGACGTAGCGCAATCCTCGGATCGCGGCCTCGAATTGGAGGTGACGCGGCTCCTGAGAAAACTGAGCCGGGAGGTTGACTGCGAACGCGATGTCTGGGCACGTCGTCATCGCGAGGAACATCAGTGACCCGATGACTCGCAGATACGTGGCCACGTCAACTAGCTCTCCCACAACGGTTGGGTCAGGACTCTTCAGCTTCACCTGGCGATCAGGTGACATAGGTGAAGAAGTGCTGGGCACGAGGGGTAGGTCCTCGGCGAAGCGAATGGACAGGGTCTGCACATAGGCAGCCTGGTGGACATGCAGGATGCCGTGTGAGTGATCATGCTCGAGCTCCATGCCCAGGAAGACTCGAGCAGACCCGAGATCCTTCATCTGGTAGGCGGTGTGCAGTAGGTCCTTGACACGCTGGTCGGCAGCCATGTCAGGCGACGCAATGAGGAGATCATTAACGTAAACAAGGACAACGGCGAGGGTCTGGCCTCGTGGGCTGACGAACAATGCGGGGTCAGCGGTACTGCGTTGAAGGCTGCCGTGAAGGAGCTTACTACTGATCTCCTCGTTCTAGCACAGAGGCAACTGTTTCAGGCCGCAGAGGGCCTTTCACAGCTACCAGACTCTCCCAGTGCCGTCGTCAAACCCTGGAGGCTACACCATGTAGAGCTTCACATACTCCAATGAACCATGGAGGAAGGCGTTGCTCACGTCCATCTCATGCAGCTCCCACCCATGCTGGGCAACCAGACTGAACAGCGCCCAACTCGTGGAGAACCGGCCAACTGGAGCAAAGATCTGGTCATAGTCGACCCCAGGGACCTGAGCAAACCCCTTGGCTGTGAGGCGGCCCTTGTACTTGTCCAAGGACCTGTCGGACTTCCATTTGCACCAAAAGACCCACTTGGCACTGATGGCCTTCAGACTTGGAGGGAGGTCAACGAGGTCATACACGTAGTGCCGCCCTTGCTACGCGTGTAGCGTGGTACAGCAAGAGATGGCCCCGACTCTGACGAGCCGATGGAGGCGGACGGGGCTGCTGGCCCGGAGGGACCAGCGGACGCGACTGGGGCTGCTGGCTCGGAGGGACCTGCGGACGTGACGGGGGCTGCTGGTCCGGAGGGTCCAACGAACGCGATCTGGGCCGCAAGTTTGGAGGGGCCAGTAGACGCGACTAGGGCCATCGGCCCGGAGGGGCCAGCGGGCGCAACTGGGGCTTCTAGCTCGTAGGGGCTAGCGGGCACGACTATGACTGATGGCTCAGAGGAGGCAGTGGGCGCAACACGGGCTGCTGGGTCAAAGGGGCCAGCGGGCGCGACTGGGACTGCTAGCTCGGAGGAGGCCACGGGCGCGACAAGGGCTGCTGACTTGAAGGGAATAAGTGATATCCCACTCGGAAGTGGTAGGATGGAGGACGGAATCACCACTCCCCCATGCGAAAGGAGGGACACTGATGAGCCGAAGCAAAGGAGATCGCGCGAAAACAGGTCCTCGAAGAAGAGGACATAGCAGGATTCAACGATGTAGTTTCGAGAGGGATCTCAGAAGCGCCAAGCCTTTGACTGACGAGAGACACTGAGAAAGGTGCAAGGACACCCGCGGGGGGCGAGCTTGCCGCCCTGCTGCGGGGCGGGCAGCCACACAATGGCTACACAGCCTCTGATGCGAGCAGGGCGGAGGTCGGCTCGCTTACCGTACCAGTCCTGGTACGGCGTGGACTGGCGGGGAAGGGGTCCGTGAGGAATCCGGTTCCAGACCCACGTCATGTAGGCCATGGCTTCAAAGTAGAAGCCATCGGAGAGGCCAGACTCAATGTGCATGGTGCGGACAACATCGGCCATGGTACGGTTCCACCGCTCGGAGACGCCATTATGGGCGGGCATGTAGGACACGGACGTCTCGTGGTGGATACCGCGGGAGGCGAGAAAACTTGTGGTCTCTCCCATGTACTCACCACCACGATCGGAGCAAAAGTGGCAAAGGGATCAACCACACTCGTGCTCCGCAAGGACAAGCCAGTCCTGAATGGCATGGGCAACATCGCTC
The DNA here is from genome assembly GCA_023375785.1 of Penium margaritaceum. Lineage (NCBI taxonomy): Eukaryota > Viridiplantae > Streptophyta > Zygnematophyceae > Desmidiales > Peniaceae > Penium > Penium margaritaceum. The sequence continues at coordinate 6,508 of SZWC01012371.1, read as the reverse complement.
TTCTGCAAAAGGCAGAAGACAAAGCGGTAGCGCGAGTAGTCATCAGTGAGGGTGAGGACGTAACGGCCATGCTCTCCAACGGACTCAGTAGGGAGAGGACCCATGACATCGGAATGGACTAGGTCGAGAGGGGCGGATGCACGGGAGGAGGACAGAGGGTATGTGGACGTGTGCATCTTGCCATGAGTGCAATCAACGCACGCCGTGGACACCGCAAAGGAAAAGTCTCAAAGTCAATGCCGTTGGCTGGCTGCGTGCGGAGCATGCTGTCGACGGCAGCAAAGTGGATGTGGGAAAGGCGGCGGTGTAGGAGACGTGTGTATTGTGGAGAGAGCATACTGTTGACAAACACATGGCCTGTGGCGGCCGATGGGGAGGTGAAAGAAGGAGAGGAGGACAGACAAGGCATGTGCCACAGGTTGCCACAGACGGTGGCGTGAAGAACAACAAGACCGGACGGACGCAACGACACAGTGCCAACACCACGCGAATGCACAACGTCCATGCTCATACGGTCAAGGGCAGTAACAGACAGGAGGCTGAGCTCAAGACCGGGGACGAAAAGGACATCGGTTTGGGAGACATCACCGACATGACCAGGGAAGCGAACGACACCAATGCCGCAGATAAGTAACACCTAGCCGGAGCCTGTCCGGACACCGGATACATCGCCAACAGGACCAAGTATACTAAAGTCATCACAAGAGGCCGTCATGTGATGCGTGGCCACGGAGTCAATGATCCCGGTCTCGGTCGGGTCCTGGACTGGAGTCGCTAGATCGCTAACAGTCACATGGCAGCATGCAAGAGACGTGGACGCGGTGGAAGGGGGCGCGAACCGAGACTACCAATCATCAAGCCAAGGGACCTCATCACGGAGGGGAACAGAGGAGACCACAAGATACGGCGAGATAGACGAGGATGCAGGACACGACCGTCGCTGAGTCTCAGTCATGCAGGGCAAGGGGGACGGGCAGGAGGTGACGCAACTGGCAGTTCCTTAGGGGGAGGGCGGGGCAGGCCAAGCTGGAGCACAATGAACTATCGCTCACG
>SZWC01012370.1:54950-68411 GCA_023375785.1 Penium margaritaceum | reverse complement strand
CCCGTGTGGCTCTTTTATCAGCCTACCATCCCCAAACAGATGGCCAAACTGAATGCACCAATCAGACCATGGAGCAGCTACTGCGGGGGATCTTGGAGCCGGATGGTGAGGGATGGAAATGCAAGCTCCCGGTGGCTGAGTTTGCCTACAACTCAGAAGTGTATACCTGTATGGGGTAGTCTCCCTTTGAGGTAGTGTATGGGGTGTAGCCTGCATGTCCCTCAGACATGGCAACGGGATCGCACCTACCCGCAATGTACCAGTTTACAACTGACTTCACAGAGGTGTGGCGCGGCATACGCAATGCACTACAAAAGACGCAGTAGCAGATCAAGCGGCAAGCAGACAAGCACCGGACAGCCGAGGAGTTCTCGGTGGGACCAAATTTACTGCTGAACTCGTGAAATCTGCAGCTGGCGGGGGTGGACAGCGACAAGCTCAAGCCTCAGTGGGTGGGTCCTTTTCCGGTCAAGGAGAAGCGGTCCGCGGTGAGCTACGAGTTGGAGTTGCCGAACCACTATGGGATCCATCCCGTATTCCACATTCCTCTTCTCAAGGCCTACAAGGAGCCGGATGCGCAGTTCATGGCACGGGGACAGGCTCCTCCTCCACCGGTCTTGGTGGAGGGTGCAGAGGAGTATGTGGTGGAGAAGATTCTCGGGCACCATCGACGACGTAACGGGTGGCAGTACCTGGTGAAATGGCTTAGCTATGGGCCTAAGCCCAACTGCTGGATCCCCGAAACCAATTTCCAAAAGGGGCGGTGCTGTCAACACGGTCCTCCGAGTGTACCAAGAGCGCAACGGGACGGTGCGTCCTCGGAGGGGGGGTGATGTTATGGGAGCCGTCGGTCGAGGCGGTGATTACATCATCATCATGCTGAGGTCAGATGCATGTTTTGATGCTCCCATTGTATTACACGTGAAAAACCATGCGAAATCGACCCAATTACCGGGTCATTTGGTGGAAGGACGAGAAAGATACGGCCATGCAAAGGTGGGAGGCACACCTCCAGAAAACAGGAGACGTACCGGTTCGACCCCGTACACGACGGAGCCACTTTCTCGTCCACTGCAGTCGAAGCGCCCCTGGATGGATGCTTAGACAATAAGGCAAGGTTTATTTGATTCCATGGGAGCTTCGGGATGATGGCTGGAGCTGCATTCCCAAGCAATGGCGCTTCGGGCGGCCGTGATCCCCGCTCACGGTGCTGCCAGCGACAGTCACGCCTGAAGCACACAAACGGCCGTAACTTAGCTGTTTCTTCATAGATTGAGGTGTTCTTTGGTGCGTTAGAAAGCCCGCAGTGTGTCCTATGTGATTCATCTGTTATTTGTATGAATGCGCCTCGGTAGAGAACTTTGGAGCACCAAAGAGCTTTTGGCTGGCTCATAGGAGCTGGTACATAAGGAAACCTAGGAATTGTTCTACGCATGCCAATTTTGCCCAGAGACTCTATACATTACCTTGTACTGATCTATCAAGTCTAAGGGATTCATTCCTTGTCCAACTCTCCTTGTGTTCTAAGTATCGCCTTGCACATGTCTATTCGATCCTACAAGTCTTCCGCAGCGCACCTTGGTGCAAACACCGCCGGGAGAGTCCCACAGCAGGAACGTCGCTCACTAGCAGCGGTCTTGCTGTTAGAACAGGGTCGTGCGACACCTCAAGGGTTGGTCCACACACCAAGGGGTTGAGGGTAAGGGGTTTATCCCAAGGGCTTGGTGTGTGACCTTCACGCCGGGCGTCCCTCGGTTCACACAATGCCTGACAATGCTTGTCAATGCCTGGCAATTCCTTGCAATGCCTGACAATGCTTGGCAATGCCTGGCAATGCCTTGCAATGCCTGGCAATGCATGCCAATGTGTAGGAAATGCCTGGATAATGCTTGGCAATGCATGTACAATGCCTGGCAATGCCGGGTAATGCCTAGGCAATGCCTAGCAATGCTTGGAAATTCCTAGAAATGCATGGGCAATGCATAGCAATGCTTGGTAATGCCTGGCAATGCTCGGGAAATGCCTGGCAATGCCTAGTAATGCCTCGGTAATGGCTAGCAATTCCTGGACAATGTCTAGCAATGCCGGGCAATGCCTGGGCAATGCCTGGCAATACTTGGACAATGCCTGGCAATGCCTGGTAATGCCTAGCAATGCCTGGACAATACCTAGCAATGCCTGGCAATGCCTGGGTAACTCCTGGCAATGCCTGGCAAAGCATGCGTAATGCCTGCCAATGCCCGAGCAAGGCCTCGCAATGCCGGGCAATGCCTGGGAAATACCTGGCAATGCCTCGATAATGCCTGCCAATGCCTCGCAATGCCTGGTAATTCCTTGGCAATGCCAAGGCAATACTTGGGCAATACCTGGCAATGCCTAGCAATGCCTGAAGAATGCCTGGCAATGCCTAGCAATGCCTGGTAATGCCTTTGCAATGCCTGGCAATGCCTAGCAATGTCTGGGAAATGCTTGGGCAATGCCTGGAAATACCTTACAATTCCTAGGAAATGCCTGGTAATGCCTAGCAACGCCTTGTGATGCCTGTACAATATCGGGTAATGCCTAGAAATGCCTGCGAAATGCCTGGCAATTCCTAGCAATGCCTAACAATGCCTGGGCAATGCCTGGCAATGCTTGTTAATGCATGGAATTGCCTGGGCAATGCCTCCCAAGGCCTGGTAATGCCTGGGAAATGCCTGGAAATGCCAAGGCAATGCTTGTCAATACCTAGGCAATGCCTGGCAATGCATGACAATACCTGGCAATGCTTGGGCAATGCCTGGCAATGCCTAGCAATGCCTGGAAATGCCTGGCAATGCTTGGGTAATGCCTGGCAATGCCTGGCAATGCATGGGTAACGTCTGGCAATGCCTGGGCAATGCCTGGCAATGACTGGCAATGCCTAGCAGTGTCTGGGCAATGTCTGACAATGCCTGGCAATGCCTGGGCAATGCCTGGTAATTCTTGGGCAATGCGTGGCAATGCTTGGGCAATTGCTGACAATGCCTGGCAATGCTTGGGGAATACCTCGCAATGCCTGGCAATGCATGGCAATGCCTGGTAATGCCTGGTAATGCCTGACAATGCCTGGAAATGCCTATTTATGCCTGGGAAATGCCTTACAATGCCTGGGCAATGCTTGGGCAATGCCTGGCAATGCGTGGCACATCCTGGCAATGCCCAGGCAATGCCCGGCAATGCGTGGCAATGCTTGGCAATGCCTGGTACTGCCTAGGCAACGCCTGGCAATGACTAGGCAATGCCTGGAAATGCTTGGGCAATGCCTGGCAATGCTTAGCAATGCCTAGGGCATGCCTAGCAATGCCTAGAAAATGCCTAGGTAATTCCTGTCAATGCTTTTCAATGCCTGGGCAATGCCTGGCAATGCCTGGGCATTGCCTGGCAATGCCTGGGCATTGCCTGGGAACGCCTAGCAATGCCTGGGGATGTAAGTCGGTACACCTCGGTATAAATCCGTACAACTCAGTACAGCTTTACACAAATCCGGATAACTCTGTTCAATCCCGTACAGCTTTGTACAACGTTGTACAAATCCATACAACTCCATGTAACTCCCTACAATCTGCTTAAAATCCGTATAACTTAGTACAACTCTATACCACTGCGTACAACTCCGTACAACTCTGTACAACTATATACATCTCTGTAAAACTTTGTATAACTCCATACAACTCCGTAGAACTCTGTACAACTTCCTACAGCTTAGTACATTTGTGTATAAATCACTACAACACCAGATAACTCTGTACAGCCCTTTACAACTCCGTACTACTTCATACCATGCCGGACAACTGCATAGAGCTCAGGACAACTCCGTACATTTCCGTAAAACTTTGTACAGCTTTGTACAAATCCCTAGAGACCCGTACACCTTCGTACACCTTTGTACAACTTCGTACAGCTCCGTACAATTCCATACAAATCCGTATAACTGCGCACAACTTCGTACAACTCCATACAACTTACTATAACTCCCTACAACTTGCTACACATCAATACAGCTCCGTACAACTTCCTACAACTCTGTACAACACAGTACGACTCTGTACAATTCTGTACAACTCAGTACAACTCTATACGACTCCGTCAAACTCCGTACAGCTCCGTACAACTCCGTACAACTGTGTACAATTCGGTACAACTTTCTACAACTCACTACAACTCCGTACAACGTGCTATAACTCGCTATAATTTGTTACAACTCTATACAACCCGGCACAAATCCATACACCTCCGTACAACTCCGCACAACTCCATACAACTCCGTACAACTCTGTACAAATCACTACAACTCCGTTCATTTTCGTACAGATCGGTTAACTCCGTACAACTCCGTATAATTTTGTACAACTCCGTAAAAGTCCGTATGTCGCAGGTCGGTGGAGATGACTGGCCGTTGGAGATGATGAGAGGTTGACCGGGAGGAGTCGTGGGGGCAGCGGCCGGTTGGTTGCTGTCGGTTGGCGGGCTCGGCCGGCTTTGCCGCCTGAGCCGTTAGGTTGGGGTGATGCTGGAGGTGAGCCGGGTCTGGTAGGGAACTTGTGCTGTCGGATGCTTGGCTGCATGCCGGGCAGGTAGGGTAGGAGAGGTCGAGTTGGAGAAGAGCCCAGTTGTCCCGTGAAGGAATTGAATTCTGTTTTGACAGCCGCCAGCAAGTCCACACGGGACATGAACCAGAAGGGAGGTATGCGGGGAGCCGCCCATAAGGGAAGAGAGAGAGAGGTCTTCTGGGACAGTTGCAAGAGATGGCGCCTTGGAGGCAGGATGTGGTTGCTGACAGCCGCCCAAAGTGCCACAAGGCACATGAAAATGAGACTGAGAAGAAGGAGCAGAAGGAAAAGAGGGAGAGAAGCGGGCCAGGATGGAGTCAACGGGAGCAAGAGGTCCCGGAAACAGAGAGGAGGTGGAGGGGTGAACCCGTGAGTCCATGGCGGAAGATGGTTGGCATGGAGGGAGTGAAGAGAGGGAAGTGGCACAGCAGTGGTGTGGGCCTGAGGAGGAAGAGGAGGAGGAGTAGGTTGCCGCGAGAAGTTGTGGAAGTGGGGAAGTGCGGGAGACGGATTTGAAGGTGGGGTGGTACGAAGAGACACAGGGAGAAGGAACAGATATTGGGTGGCAGGAGTAGAGAACAACACAAAAGGTTGGCCAGGTTTGGTGTTGCTGACAAAGAGTCTTGGAGCAGTACCAGGTGATATGTGTGGTGGTGGAGAGAGACTCATCCGGGATGCGTAAGAAGGATGGTTTGACGATGGGAGTGGAAAGGAGGATACCGGAATTTTGCGGAAGGAGGGAGCTGGCACTGAGAAAAAGGCAGGTGACTGATGAGTTTCCAAGGAGGAAAGGTCAACATTGGAAGTCAAAGAGGACATAGTAGGGAATGAGCAAGCGGGAAGAGAAGGAGATGTAGTCCTCAGCGGAGAAAGAGTGCCAGTGGGAGAATGTTGGAGTCCAGACGGGGTAGAGCGTGGTGTTGATGATGGTGGTGATGAGAAGGGCGGGTTGGGAGGAAACCCAGGAGGGACAGCGTAGATCGGAAGAGAGGGCGGCCAGAATTCTTGAGATGGTGCTGACAGTGTGACGTAGGCAGAAGCGACAGAGGCATCCGCGGTGTGGGAGGGTGGAGTGGAACTGGGCAGGAACCGAGTTGGAGGCGTGGAAAATAAGTTGTGAGAGGGTACAAAAAAGGGGCCAGCGGGTGGGGGGAGGATGTCGGCAGGAGGCGGTGGATATGCCTAGCGATGGGAGAGGGGAAGTGGCTGTTGGACAATGGTGGTGGCAATGGGGGTGCAGCGGAGATGAGGTCGGAGAAGGGAAGATAAGCCAGAGTATGAGGCGGAGTTGGCGGCGGTGGAGGAGGTGCAGAGGTACATACGGCGTATAAGTGATGTAGCCATTGGTACTCTTCTGCAGAGAAGAGGGCCATGGCACAGGAGAGGTTGTCACCCGGACGTTGACCAGGAGGGAGGGTATCAGAGCATGGATGCGGAAGCCAGAACAAGACCCGCCCGCAAGCAAGGGAAGCCACAGGCGGAGGAAAGCTTGGAAGCAAGGATGGGAGGGTGGGATCAAAGAAGGCCACAGGATGTTGATGGCTCTATACCATGTTGGAAAAATGAGAGAAACCGAGGACACAAGGAAGAGCAATGGAGGCAAAGAAGATAAAGCGAGGAATGAATGATTTGAAAAGATGCATGAAAATTGTACAAAGGATTTACTCTAAGTACTGCTAGTCAATATCGGGTCCTAGACCTAGTCAAATGCTAAGGAAAGAGGTCTGAAGGCGCTGGATGCCGAGCCATGGATGACGAGCCGCGGGCGCCATGGGAGCCACTGGTGGTGACGACTGAGTCGCTTCGCAACTCATCGTGGCTGAGAGCCAGAGCTCCTAGTGCGGACGTGCCTCACCGTGTGGCCTAATAAGAGCGGTATGACCACTTTGCCACGAGTGGAGTCCGACAGGGAGAGGACCACCTGTGCGATTGCCATTGGTCTGTTGGCCCATCATGTCCACCGTAGCGCATGTCGCGGGTCGGTGGAGATGATCGGCCATTGGAGATGATGCAAGGTTGAACGGAAGGAGTCGTGGGGGCAGTGGTCGTTTAGTCGCCATCGGTTGGCGGGCTCGGTCGGCTTTGCTGCCCCAGTCGTTAGGCTGGCGTGCTGCCGAAGGTGAGCCATGTCCAGTAGGGCATTTCTGTTGCTGGATGCTTGGCTGCACGGGGTGTAGGTAGGGTAGGAGATGCCAAGTGAGGAAGAGCCTGCTTGTCTCGTATAGGAATTTAATTATGTTCTGATTGTCGTTGATGATCACACCCAACTCGAACAGTCCTCACCTCTCGAATATCACGCGCTCTCAGTCTTGGTTCATCTCCAAGCATGATCCACCTTGGTCATACCCATCATGAACTGTTGTCGGTCAGGATTTGACCAACGGATAGTGCTCCGACCAACGGATACTCTACCGAGTGATCTCATAATAAGCGGTACTACCGCAAACGCGTCCAGCTAGCATCCAAGAATTCATTAAACAATGTTTTGTTGTGTCTTGTTCTGTTGTATATACGAAGGATGTCCATTCTCTCCTAGTTAACCAAAACAGTTCTCATCATGTTCCCCTTTCGTTCCGCGGCTTCACCGCCATGTCCTCGCTCTGCTCGCACCTCGCTCACTCCGTCTTTGCCAACCATTCCCAGCTCATAGCTCTTCGCTCTGTCACCCTTGATCCTTCGATCACCACGTATCGACCCATCACCCGCTTCACTCTCACTTTCTCTCACTGGCTCCTGTCTATCTCACATCTTTGGTGCCTCACCTCTATCCAATTTATGCAACTAACTCCTCAAAACGGCTCACGCCCTTCTTCCGTTGTCATTCTGCTGATGTGCTTGCGCATGTCCCATTGCTTCTGTTTGCTTCTACTATTATCTCCTCCGCTCATTGCATTCTTCTGACATGGTATCAGAGCCTCGGGCAACATCACCTGGTGCCCCGTGATCCAGTCATTGCTTTGCTGCCACAATCGCTCCATTCCTTTGCCCAGCATTCATCTGCCGCCGTCGTCACGTCAAACCGCTCAGCTTCGCTAACAGCTGACATCAGTAGCACCGCTTGGGTTTCTCCTTGCGCCGAAGTGATGTCTCGTCATCGTGATCAAGCCATGCGCCCACTTCGCGCCCGTGGCCAACAATCAGTGACTCGTCGTCAACAACAGCCAAAAGTAGCTCTCGAGCCGCCGCTCATCGCCGTCTTCCTCGAAGCTTCGTGTCGCCTGCCACCTGTTCGCTCTTGTCACTCAACCGCCGTAAGTGCCTTCGTCTTCCTCATCTGCTTCATCTGCCTTATCTAATCCAACTGTACCATCACATCAGCCTCATTTCCAACATCTTCTCGAGCCGCTCTCTCGTACCGCCTATTTGTATCATCAGTGGGAGCAGATTGCCAACAGCCATCAGGATATTGGACACAACCACTCATCCTGTTCACGCTTCGAACTAACTGGGAAACAAGCCGACACTCTCCTGAAATTCACGGACCAGCGTCACAACTCACCTCACAATCTTCTCTACTCCGGCCAACTTCCTCTGGCTTCCAGGACATTAGACACCAGTAGTCTTCCTGCTCACTCTTCGAGCCAGCTGGGGAACAAGCTGTGACTCTCCTAACAGCAGAGCAGCTGGTTGCCTTGCTTGCGTCTACTGCCGCCCCCCTCGCTTCTCGTCCATCCGCATCCTACCGTCACTTCTTCACCTACTTCATCCCGCATCAGCCCCCACACATCCGCCTCATCTTTGCTACACCTTCATTAGTACCCTCCGTATCAGGTTCATCTCAGCTTCCTCTGTCCTCTCCAAGCCGCCTCTGCATCAGCCTCATCTACATCAACGACATCATCCTCCTCATTTGCTGTACTATGCACGTGGTTCCGCCCCTCCGCCCACTCCGTCATCATGTTTTTCTCCGCGTACGCATCGTTCTCCGCTCGGTACAAGGATCCGCCCGTTCGCATCGCCTGTTTTGCAACAACCTGCACCCATGCCAAAACTTCTACAGCGCACGCGACTCGTCCCTATGCCCACTCAGTCATCAATCGTTCTTTGCCTTCCACCATCATTCTCTGCTCGGCACAAGGATCCTCCCGATCGCATCGCCAGTTTTGCAACGACCTGCATCCACGCCAAAACTTCCACAGCGTACGCGGTTCGGCCCTGCACCCAGATTCAGCTATCATCCTTTGCCTCCTCATCATCAATCATCAGCATCTGTGGCTGGCACAAGGACCTGCACGAGCTACCTGCCCGCTTTGCAGCATCCTGCACCCACGCCAGCACCAGATTTCTCGGTGCACATTGGCTCCTACCTTCCCCTTGCCGCATTCTACCCCTCTACATAGCAGCGCATGCGGTTCTGCCCCTGCGCCCACTTCGTCATCAATCGCTCCTCCGTCTCTCACTAGCGTCATCCGCTCGGCACCAGGATCTGCCCAGTCGCATTGTCATCTCGCGACAACCTGCGTCCATGCCAAAACCTTTAGCAACACACGTGGTCTCGCCCCTACACCCAGCAACGTCATTCTGCCATCTCCCATCAGCTTCAATTTATCAACTCAGCTCACAGACCCGCCTGGTGACATCGTCACTCTCGTGACGACCCACGGCCACGGCGAACCTTCATCAGCGCACGCGGTTCACCTCTGTGTCCAACAATCCACTTTTATCAGTGTCCGCCTCTTCATCAGTCATCATCAGCATCTGTTGCCAAGTTCAAGGACTTGCATAAGCTGGGAGTCCTGTTGTGTAACAGCCTGTACTTACTCTGGCAGCAAATTTGTTGAGGTGGTTTGGACTTCACCCTCCTCATGACGCACGTCTTCTCCAATCATAATGCCACTAGTCAACCCTTGGAGGCGGGAGCTCTCCAACATCCCCAAACTCTACTTCAAAACACAAGGCCGACCCAATCGTGAAGCCTGATTTACACACATCCAACGCAAAATCAGCAACCTCCTCCAAGGATGACGATGGTTTGACGACTTCATACACTTCCGTCCCTTCAGAGACTACGTTCAAGAAGACTTTCCTACAACTGCTAGCCTGCAACGTTACTGGGACGCATGGTTCATGTTTGAAGGCATCATCCACTAGTTTCTCTACCTCACCAGTGACACAAATTTTCACGACATTCTCCAAATACATGATCCTCGGAAAGAGATCCTACAAGATGTGTTCTCTTCCATCGAACAACACTTTGCTCAGGGGTTGCCACGGTACCTCTCTCACTTGTATACCAACAGACCTCGCCAACTTACAATTGACCACGTTCCTCGACCACCTCCTCAACCTCAGCTGGCGTCCCTGCCTCTCCCACCATTCTCATTGACATCAACACCACCAGGATCCCCTCCTTACGCCAAATAAGGTGGTCATCTTCACGGGGGATGTCAGAATAAAGAAGATGACTATACCCGATTCGAGTGGTCCTCACCTCTTGAATATCCCGTGCTCCTAGTCTCGGTTCATCTCCAAGCATGAACCACCTCGGTCATACCCATCATGAACCGTTGTCGGTCAGGATTCGACTTACGGATAGTGCTCCGACAAACGGATACTCTACCGAGTGATCCCCTAGTAAGCAGTACCACCGCAAACGCGTCCGGCTAGCGTCCAAGAAGCCATTAAACAATGTTTTGTTTTGTCTTGTTCTGCTGTATATACGAAGGATGTTCATTCCCTCATAGTTAACCAGAATAGTTCTGCTCATCGTGTTCCCCTTTGGTTCCTCGGCTTCACCGTCGTGTCCTCTGTCTGCTCGCACCTTGCTCACTCCGTCTTCGCCAAGTATTCATAGCTCACAACTCTTCGCTCTGTCACCCTTGATCCTTCGATCACCACGCATCGACCCATCACCCGCTTTGCTCTCGCTTTCTCTCACTGGCTCTTGTCTATCTCACATCTTCGGTGCCTTACCTCTATCCAAGTTTTGTGAATAACTCCTCGAAACGGCTCACGCCCTTCTTCCATTGTCATTCTGTTGACGTGCTTGTGCATGTCCCGTTGCTTCTGTTTGCTTCTTCTATTACCTCCTCCGCTCGTTGCATTCTTCTGACACTGACAAGGGGAAGAGTGAAGGTGGCTCAGGAAGATGACACAGAAATGGAGAACGAGAAGATGGCAGACGATTTCGTTCATGCGGATGGAGCAGATGGAGAAGGCTGGATCGAATGCGGCAGCTGAGAGAGAATGGGAGAGATAAGGCGCTACAAATTTTGGAGGCGACAATGAGGAGGTGACCGTTCCACGCGGTCATAGAAGTCGTGAGAGGTCAGCGGAGGAGAGGGCAGAGAGGCAAAATCTGCAGAGGAAAGTGGCTAGCGGATGGCAATGTAGATCCATGGAAGAAGGGCTTGGAAGCAGGAGGAACTATTGATGAAGATGGTGGTAGAAGGCAGCTCAAGAGCTGCTTGAGGCTGTTGGAGGCAGAGAATCATCAGACGTTGCCACGGGCGTGAGGTTGAACCCAGGGCTAGGTCACAACAAAAAAGAGCCACCAAGGCTTGGGGAGCAGTCGATATGATACTGTTGAAGAAGCCTTGACTCAAGTGAAGTGAACTGATGTAATGACAATGAAAGTTGTGAAACCAACCTGGAGTAACTGTTGACGTGCTGGAGGCAGCTGCACTTGCTGACTGTATTGCCTAAGGACGTCCAACGTTGTTGATTGCCGAGGTGACGACGTTGGTCGCATAAATCTCTGTTGCAGCCTCCTCGGCAGCCTGGCACAACTGTACCCGCTCGTTGTAGGGCCTCAACAGCTCCACAACTTTGACCTGGATCTCAGCAGGTGAAGCAACGCCGACCTTTGGATGTACGTTGGCATAGTAGCGCAGCCTGAAACGCGGATGAAGTGTTGTAGCCAACACGTGGCGCTCGGTACACAGCTTGGCATATTTGTCGAGCTTGGTAATGCTAGCTGCCAGGCCTGGCTTCAGCTCTAGGAGCAGCTGCTCCTTGCAGTCCAGCCGGCCCGCAGCTCCACGCCGCTTGCTCTTGCACTCTGCAGCCACAGCCTTCACAACCCAAGCCTGCATCTTGTCAAGCAAAGATGAGTAAAATGGGATGACCAGTGACAGGATGGGATATGAGGAGCAAGAGATGTCCTTCGTGAAGCCCTTGTAGGGCTTCAAGATGACCGTCACCATGGCGATGAGCTCCTAGTCTTCGAACGTGGGCTTCATGTGTGTGACATCCCTGTCATAGCCGTCCAGCCACGTGTCAAGCACGGATTTCACAACGATGACACGCTCACTTATGTCAAGGACACTGTTTCACCAGGTCTCCATGTCCAGGTGGAGAGACTTAAACTAGAGCCCCGCTACTTCAACGGCTGCCTGCAAGGACGCCTCCTGGGTTGGAGTGTGCGTGACAAAGACGGTGATGGTGCAGACCTGCTAGATGATCTGCATCACTCGAGGTTGCTTCAGCAAGTTGCTGATAGCCAGGTTCATGACATGGCCGAGGCAATGGATATGCCCGACGTTGCCAAAGCTGTCGTTGCTGGACACCATGAAGTTGTCCACCAGGTAGTCGTTGGTGGACTTATTGTCCATGGTGATGCAGAATATCCGGTCCCACAAGGCCCACTGTTGTAAAGACGTCTTCAACAGCAAGAAGATGTCCTCGGCTGTGGTGCCACCATTGATTTATGGGAAGGCAAGGGTCATGGCGTGCATGTTGTAGCCCTCATCGACCCAGTGCGCGGTGACTCCCAGGTATTTCACGTTGTTGTCCGCCTTCCACCCATCGTTGGTGAAGAAGTAGCTGCTTCTTCACACGTGCGCGGTAGGCTCGGGCACCAATCTTGATGTTGCGCATAATTGTCATGCGGCCAGGGCCTACTGCCGCAGGGTTACAGTGGGCAAAGGCTCGCGCAAGCCAGAAACTCTCCATGAACAAGAACGGAAGGTTCTTGTACAGGACGTGTTTCCATAGAAGGTTGTGGAAAAACTTGCGGTTGAAGATGTAGCCAATGCTGATGACTCCACGGGCAATCGGGGCGTCCTCGGGATTTTCTCCCATGGCCAGTGCACCACCATCAGCTGCGGCCACTGCATTCTGGCTTCTTGGAGTTTCGCCGCTGCAACCAAGGCCTTTAGGTGGTACCAGTTCTCTCGATGGATGAGGCGCATGTGTTTCCACAGGGCCCCAGTGGTGCCATTCTTGGCGGAGAGTGACAGGCTCGGCCGGGTTTTGGGTGCAGAGCAGACACATGACACTGCCGTTGTCCAACTTCTTGAACGAGCCCCATATGATAGAGTCATTGCCACGACGCTTGTGCTTCTTTCCAATAGCGGTGTCTTCCTCGTTGTCCCCATCTTCATCCTCGTCCTCCTCGTGGAGGTACTGCGGGTCCTCGGGTGGGGTGGTGTCGGTATCTTCCATGGTGAGAGATGTGGCGGGTGGAGTGGAGACGAACTAACAAGAGCAGTAACAACCGACACTACTGTTAAAACTGACGAAGGAAAACGTTGACCAAGGCAGGCCACAGGCGATGCTACTTCGTTTGTAGCCTCAGACGATGTATGTGGTCCAAGCTGCATGCAGCCGTAGATCTCAGCTAATAGTATACACGTTTGCATCGATAGGTAGGGTTTGAGAGTCACCGATATTTTTTTAATGGAAGTGCTAGGTCTGGTGAACGTTGTACGATAGCATACCAGTAGAAGTACGACATGTCATTCTAGCGTGGAAGCGAGTAGACAGGTTTGACATTTTAAAAGCTGTCAAACCTGTCAACTACAGGTTCAGAGATTGCTAGCGCCAAGTCCATGTTCACAGGTGAACCGCGAAATTTGACTATTCGAGTTCAAAAGTGTGAGTTCCACTGTTCCACGGGAGACATGAGCAAGATCTGTCGTGGATTTTTCCTCCCCCCCCCCCCCCCCCC
>SZWC01012370.1:25683-39990 GCA_023375785.1 Penium margaritaceum | reverse complement strand
GATCCCCCTGCACCTCTGCGTCAACCACCACGAGAGATTATCCATTACAACGGTTTTGTAAACAGGATCCGGATGGGATACTGTGTGGATTCTTGGTTTCAAGACTCTCGAAATCTGGACAAGTACGGCTTGGTGGAGGCCGCAGGAATCTTCTGGCACGGAGAACAAGTTGTTGTGCCAAACTCGGGAGACCTTCGAGCAAAGGTTATCTCCCAGTTCCACGACCCGCCGGTCGCAGGTCACGTGGGACCCCGAAAGACCGGACAGGCACTCTCGGACCACTATTGGTGGCCAGGGTGGAGTGTCGATGTCCGTAAGTATTGCATGACATGCGACCCATGTCTTCGGAATAAGGCTAGTAACAAGAAGCCTGCTGGACTCCTCCAGCAGCTTCCCATTCCTGGGACTCCATGGGAGTGCGTCAGCATGGACTTCATTACTGGTCTTCCGGACACGGCCCGTGGCCACGATGCAATACTAGTGGTTGTGGATCTTTTGACGAAGATGACGCATTTCATTCCTACAACCACTGACGTCAACGCAGAGGAGACCGCTCGTCTCTTCTTTGAGGGTGTCGTAAAGTACCACGGCTTGCCGTTGTGCATTATCTTTGATCGAGATCGAAAATTTGCTAGTAAGTTCTGGCAAAAGATGCACGAGTACTTCGGCAGTGAGTCGCAAATATCGACAGCATTTCAACCTCAAACTGATGGACAAACAGAGCGCATGAATCGCACTCTGGAGCAGATGCTCCGCATGTACGTGGACCCTGCCATGCATGATTGGGACGAATTCCTAGCACCGGCAGAGTTTGCGGTGAATAACTCGGTGAACGAGTCCACACTATTCACACCGTTCGTGTTGAACAGTGGTCGGCTTCTAGTGGTACCCTCTTCATTGGTGAAGAGTGGGAGTACAGGAGGGCAGGTCCCTTCTGCTCAAGCCTTTGCCGAGCGCATCGACTCCTTGTTACAGGAGGCGAAGGGTCACCTTCAAACAGCTCGGCAGCGACAAAAGGCATATGCCGACAAAGGTCACCGGGAGGTGTCGTTTGACATCGGTCACAAAGTGCTGCTTAGTACTAAAAACCTTCGGTTGAAGTTGTCAGGGGCAAGAAAACTTTTACCGAAGTGGATTGGGCCGTTTCCCATTGTGGCACGCATCGGGCCACTGGCATACCGATTGCTACTTCCGCCGAGTATGAAGATACATGACGTGTTTCATGTGAGCCTGCTGGCTCCATACACGGCAGAGGGAACCGTTCAGCCACCGCCAGCAGTCCTGGCTGCCGACGGCCAATACGAGGTCCTTCGCCTACTCCAACACCGAGAGCGTACTCTTTGGTCGCACGTTGTCAGGGAGTACCTCGTTCATTGGGCCGGTTGTGGACNCAACGAGTACTGGAGCGAGCTTGCAGCTCGCACAGATCGACGTGTGGCAGGAGGTACCACCTGAACGCGGAAAAGTGAACAACATTCCCACAGGGCAGCATTCATGGACAGCGACCATAGGAGGTTGGGGACGCCCAACATGGTTGTCGCGCGGACGCTCCAGCCTAAAGGGGGGAGGCCGCTAACCGTGCTGACCTACAAGCTACAGCTTAGGTCTACGTACCATGCACGTGTTCATGTTTAGCTGGTGATTGAAATAATTAATTTTCTTTCACAATGTTGATGACTCACTGACTGACAATCCTACTTGTTGTTCATGAACCGGGACGGTTCACAATAAGTGGGGAGGAATGTAGCGGGAGGGCCGGTTCGGCCCTCCCACCTCGCTGAAGCGAGGGGTGGTTGTGCACCACCCCTCGCGTCAGCGAGGGCTGGCCGGCGGCCAGCACTTCGCTGGCCGCCGGCCAGCTCGCTGCCGGCCGGCAGCAGCACAAGGGAAGAAAAAGAAGAGGAAGCGCGGCTCAGGTCAGCTGCAGTCAAAACAGTAGCNGTTCACAATAAGTGGGGAGGAATGTAGCGGGAGGGCCGGTTCGGCCCTCCCACCTCGCTGAAGCGAGGGGTGGTTGTGCACCACCCCTCGCGTCAGCGAGGGCTGGCCGGCGGCCAGCACTTCGCTGGCCGCCGGCCAGCTCGCTGCCGGCCGGCAGCAGCACAAGGGAAGAAAAAGAAGAGGAAGCGCGGCTCAGGTCAGCTGCAGTCAAAACAGTAGCCGTCATCGGGTAGTGGCAGTGGATGCTCTGTTCACTGCTACAACTGTGGAGGCATCCATCATTACACCAATTTCCAACAGCCACTCGACTGAACGCAGATTACTCACGGGCTTCAGGCTACACACGCACTCCATTCTACGTCCAACAGCACATCATCCAGGCTCGCGGCGACCACGACTGCAGCGATTCCCGCTTCACCACCGGCGAGCAGCGGCGACCCGGACCCACGTGACCGCACCATCGCCGAGCTACGACACCTTCTGCCGCTTCACTTTCAGGGAGGTGCGAGGATGTTGTCACAGCTGGGTGGTTTAGAGATTGTCTGTCCATCTGTTCTTGTGGCTCGGGATGACTCGTGTGGGGGGGCACAGTCGACATGTGATGACGATGGGTCTGCCTGTACCGATTGGATTCATGAGTCTCACCTTTGTGCCCTTCGTCGTTCCTCCCCACTGCCTGCCCAGTGTCCTTCTGATGCCAAGTGTTCCATTGCCCGTTGTACAGTGACGTCCTCCAGTCGTGACTCCGGTGGCACTTGGATCATCGATTCCGGTGCCACTCATCACATGATCTGTCGTCGTAGCAATTTCGTTGTTCTCGGCCCTGTCACGTCTGTTCGTTCTATTCACACAAGCTTTGGTCAGTCCTTGCCAGTCCAGGGTATTGGGTCGTGCATTTCAATGGTCCGTTTGACCCTCTTGTATCTTTCCAAGGTATTGTTTGTGCCTGACCTTGAGCTCAGTTTCTGTACGTGTTTGCACACTGATGGGACTCTCTATGGAGCACACTGCAGACTCTGCGACTGTGACTGCTATTGACACTCGTAGCATCGTTCTTCGTGCCTCTGTTGTGGATGACTTGTATCGTGTCCTCGGACTTCTCCTCCTTGCTCCCCTTTCCCTTCAGCTCGTGTTTTTGTCACTGGCGTTCTGTCTCCTGACCACCAGCGATTGCTTCATCGTCGTCTGTGTCATGTAGGCTCTAACACTATGTCAAAGCTCATTCGGACACAACCCGCCCTCGGTCTTGACACAGCTTCCTTCGAGAAGCCATCCAAGACCCACTGTCTCTTCTGCGCTCAGGGTAAGATGCATCGTTGCACCTACCCTGACTCCTGTACTCGCGCACTTTGCCCTCTTGAGTTAGTCCATTCGGACCTTCTTGGTCCTCTTCCCGTCCAGTCTCTGTCGGATTGGGGCCGATACGTCCTGACCCTGACTGATGACTTCACCCGGATGCGGTGGATCTACAGCCTGCGCCAGAAGAGTGACGCTGCTCTCGCGGTTCACCTCTGGCTAGTGATTGCTGAGTGGCAGTCCCATCACACGCTACATACCTTCCGCTCGGATCGCGGCGGTGAGTTTCTTGGCGAGATGGACGGCTTCTTACCAAGCACGGGATCTTTCACCAGTACTCCGCTCCTGCTACTCCTCAGAAGAACGGTGTTTCTGAGCGCTGGAACCACACCATGGAGGATGCGGTCCGTGCTATGCGGTCTGAGTGCGGTCTCCCGGAGTCCTTCGCTTTTGAAGGATTCGCCTTCATGACTTGGGTGTGGAACCGCATCCCGCACGGTCCTCTTCCGGACCACGTCACATCGTATGAGCTCTGGTTCAGCCATTGTGCTAACCTGCGCCTCGCTCGCGTCTGGGGATCCTTGGCTTCTGTTTGGTACACTGAGGACCAGCAGGGGTCCAAGATCTCACCGCGGGGTCGCTTGTATGCCTTTGTAGGCATCTCCCTACGGTCGAAGGCGTGGTGTTTTTGGGATCCCGCTCGTCGTCGTATCATTGAGTCACGCGACGCGCTCTTCTTTGAGTTCCTCACCTACCATGATCTGACATTGATCACGTTGCTATCCGCCATGCATGTTCCTACATGTGAGGGATCTCAACAGAATGGGGAGTCTACGCCTGCGAGTTTCTCTCGCCAGGCTGATGTGTCCATTCAAGCTCCCTCTACTTCTCGGTCTCCGGCTCTTGATAACCCTGCGATCATCGTTGTCAGCCTAGAGACCTCTCGAGCACAACCGGCTTCTACCCTTTTACCTTCGCACCCCACAAGTATCCATGATCTTGTACCCGTGTATACTCCTGCGACCGTACCTGTGTCCACCGGTACTCCCGTCTCTGTGCGTGGTCCTGCCTCACCTGCTCCTACAGTCACACCCAGTCACGTGTCTCCCACACACGCATCTCCTTGCACGGCATCACCAGCTCCTTTGCCTCAGCCTTCACCAGCTGTGGTCGTGCCTGTCCCTGAGCCTGAGGTGTGCCCCTCAAGCCCAGGTTACTCCTGGGAGGCTGGTGGTGGTCTTCGACCATTGGACTCCGGAGCCCAGCGAGTTTCAGGTCCCGCAAATAGGCACTCCA
This sequence comes from Penium margaritaceum, assembly GCA_023375785.1. NCBI lineage: Eukaryota > Viridiplantae > Streptophyta > Zygnematophyceae > Desmidiales > Peniaceae > Penium > Penium margaritaceum. The sequence goes on along the minus strand of SZWC01012370.1, from coordinate 35,457 downwards.
CTCGCAGCATTGCAAGTGGTGATCCCGGCACAAAGGCCCTAGGCCTTAGTGTCCGCACTGAGCACACAGAGGTACATCCAGCGTGCCCCGTAGGGCACAATCCTGTCACTCACGAGTTTCATATTGCTTGTGATGTAGCACCTGATCTTGTGGTCGTCAGACCTAACACTGAGGCGTGTGCTCTTGCCATGCAGAGCTCTCCCTCTATGGCGCCTGACCCATGCACACTGAGAGAAGCTCTCTTATTACAGTATGCTGACGCTTGGCGTGCTGCCTGCGAGGATGAGCTTCGCGCCATCCGAGAGCACGAAGTTTACAAGCTAGTCGAACTTCCACCAGGGAGGACGGCTATTCAGGTCAAGTGGATCTTTCGCAAGAAAGTGAAGCCGGATGGGTCTGTGGAATGCCACAAGGTCCGCTTGGTCGTCAAGGGGTATTCTCAGATCGAGGGTATTGATTACACTAACACATTTTCCCCTGTCGGCCGCATGACCTCAGCTCGAGCTCTGTTCGGTGTAGTGGCTCAGCATGACTAGGAACTGCACCAGATGGATGTGAACAATGTGTTCCTGTACGTCTCTCTGGATGAGGAGATTTACGTGGCTCAGCCACCTGGCTTTGAGGACGGTGACAAGGTCTGGCATTTGTGCAAGTCCTTGTACAGCCTCAAGCGGTCACCTCGGTGTTAGAATCGGAAGATCACTGGCACCCTGACTTGTGCGGGATATATACAGAGCGAGGCAGATCCCTCTCTCTTCATCTGACGGACGCCTGAGTGGTTCATTGCCATCTTGGTCTATGTCGATGACCTTCTGATCGCATCTCTCTCACTGGAGGCCGTGAAGGAGGCCAAGGTTGTTCTCCATATTGCCTACAGGATGAAGGACCTTGGTCCTCTAGCGGTGTTCCTTGGCATGGAGATCTTGCGAGACTACAAACATCGGACGCTACTGCTGCATCAGGCCCGATACGCACGTGTAGTGGGGGAGCGCATCAGCGACCTCCTCGGCGTAGTGTCCACGGCTTCCACACCTCGTGCCTGACGGGCAGGATTTCCTGAAGGTGGACGATCCCACACAGCTGGGGGAGACTGTGGATGTGACCTTGTACCTCTTTCTCATCGGATCTCTCATGTACCTGGTCACTACCACACGTCCTCACATCGCCTTTGCCGTCAACCTCCTTGCCTAGTTTTTGCAGGCTCCACGCCCCAAAGCCATTCACGCGGCTGTGCAAGTGGTGCGATATGTGGTCTCCACACTGTACCCCGAACTCTGATTTCGCAGGTAGTATTCGGTGGTCCTTGACGGCTACACTGATAGCGACTGGGCCTGGAACCCACATGGACGCAGTCGCACCGGTTACGTGTTCCTGCTCGGTGGTACTGTTGTGTCTTGGCGCAGCGGGAAGCAGGGCTACATCGCACGCAGTTCATCGGAGGCAAAGTATGTTGCTCTGAGTACAGGGGCTGCACCGCATGCTCCTTGAGTGCGGTCAGTCAATGTCCACCATTGTGCTTCGTTGCGACAACCAGTGTGTTCTTGCCATTGCAGAGAACTCTGGTGTCTTTCACGCTCGCACGAAGCACATTGCGGTTGAGCATCACTTTGCGCGTGATCTGGTTGAGCGACACGTGATCTCTGTTATATGGATTGGCACTGACATGCATCGTGCTGACTTCTTGACGAACGTACTAGCTTGCGAAAAGTTCATGGTGGCCATTTGTTTGATTGAGCTTCGCCCCTTGCCTGAGAGTGGTTGAGTGTGGGGTGTGGCTGTGTCCGTTTCACATCTGTCTTTGCACTCGTTGTTGTATTCGTCTCAATGCTGCACGTGTATGGACATGCGTACCATCGGTCATGGGGGAATATTGTGATTTGAGACGTTCCTGACGATCTGCACAGTTTATTGTGACCACTGGGCCGTGTCCACACTCGTGCAGATCCCTGATGCGAGCCCTGGTGGTACCGGTGCGTCGTCCGGTGGTGGACTACCAGCTTGGAGCTGACCGAAGACCGTTCCAGAGCTCTGGAGGTTACGTGGGACCTCCTACAGTTTTTTTCTGCAGCACGGAGGAGTTTTTCGGTGGACTAGCCGTGGACCCGATTTGCATGTTTTACAATGTGTGTCCACCGTTTGATGTCGGATGTATCCATGTGACCAGTCTTAGCGTCCGGCTTGTGATCCTGCACGTCTAGGTTCAGACGACGTAGCGTTTCGATATGTCTGGGCAGAGTTACGGCCAAAACAGTGGTTTTGGGCCGGTTTTAGGACAGATCTTGCACTGTCGCATGCGACACCCGCTGTGCTTCACGGCAGGTACTTATGCCATGGACATGTCATTTGTCATATCTCTCTACAAATGCTATGGAAGCATTCGCACACTTTGCCTTGTGTCCTAGCCGGACCCTTGCCATTGTATGCACGACCTGTGACTGTCGTCACCGTTTGATGTGGCACTGACGCCTAGTCGGCGGGTGTGTCGGTAGGAAGCTTCCACACATCTTCTCTACTGGTGCCGGTCACGTCGAGTGCACATATGCATTAGGGAAAATAATAGGCATATTTCGCATTGTGAGTGCTCGAGTCGACCGACATGTGCGATGCCTTGTTTGGAGTTGTAGCGTGGCAGTGCCACGCCGACCGGTCGAAGGAGCCACCTGGCTCGAGCGGGGTCACCTGGGACTGTGGGCGGCTGGACGGGATGGCTTGAGGGTCGGAGACCCTCAAGCACCGCGGTTTTGGCCTAGTCGGCCAAGGATTCCGTCCAATCCGCTACATTGGTATCAGAGCTCCAGGGCTCGAATCCCACGTTGGGATTACCGGAGATGCCGAGGCAGCTCTCACTCCTAGTGGGGGGGAGTGTAGCGTGGCAGTGCCACGCCGACCGGTCGAAGGAGCCACGTGGCTCGAGCGGGGTCACCTGGGACTGTGGGCGGTTGGACGGGATGGCTTGAGGGTCGGAGACCCTCAAGCACCGCGGTTTTGGCCTAGTCGGCCAAGGATTCCGTCCAATCCGCTACATTGGTATCAGAGCTCCAGGGCTCGAATCCCACGTTGGGATTACCGGAGATGCCGAGGCAGCTCTCACTCCTAGTGGGGGGGAGTGTAGCGTGGCAGTGCCACGCCGACCGGTCGAAGGAGCCACGTGGCTCGAGCGGGGTCACCTGGGAATGTGGGCGGTTGGACGCGATGGCTTGAGGGTCGGAGACCCTCAAGCACCGCGGTTTTGGCCTAGTCGGCCAAGGATTCCGTCCAATCCGCTACAGGAGTGGTCGCTTCGAGAAACTCTACCCTGAAGTTGGGGGCCTTCGAGAATATTAAGGCAAGTCTTCACAGAATCCTGAAAACTTTGAGAAATTCAAAATGAAAGTATCGAAACATCGATACATCCTGAAACATTTCCGTGCATTATTATAGAGATTGGTTGGATTTGTCAGAACCTTTATGAGGCCGGGGCTAGTGGTTTGAATGCCCTTGGCCGGATGGTTTAAAACTGTTAAGGTCAATACGAGGTGGGCCAAAAACTTGATGAACGTAATGCACACTTGCGGAATGTTAGGACTCGTGTGCTCTTGGGATGTAAGAATGTGTTCCACTAGATCATTGGACAATTAACTACATGTTAGGATGATACCTATAATACCATTTTTAAAAATATTTTGGATATATAAAATTTCTATGTGTTTTATATCCATTTAGTGTGAGGTTGTATAGTGATTAAAAATGTACTTGTGTCATTCCCACTTGGAGAAGGAACCGTATTATGAAAAATAGTTTTTTAAAATGTTTTTATCATAAATAATTATAATTATTATTATTTCATCTATGATGAAGAGGCCTGAAATGAATCAATATTTCTTGTTTCGCCCACGTCTGTCTTGTAGTCCCTTTCTGATGCAAGATCGCGTGCCAATTGAAGTTTCGGAGTGCAAATACTCGATTGGAGCTAGTTCGGCTTGCAGTGCAGAGGACCTCGTCCTGTGACTGCGCTCTCTGTGGTGCGCCGACAGGCGCTCTCAATGGCGGCGTCGTGGGCGCCCTGCAACAATACCAGTTTGGTTTGAGAGTTCTGCCGCCAGTTTTTTCCGTGTCTAGCGACACAAATTGCATTCGCCATTCAACGGCAGAAGCCCCCACGGCCGGAAGCCGCGGTATGTTCAGTGCAGCCCGACGACCGATCGGCACCGTCGAGCTTCCAGCCGGTCCTCGCCAAGCGCCCTTGAACTGCAAAACAAAACACCGTGCCGCCCTGGTGGCGGGTGTTTACCTGGATGAGTCAACGGGCGAAAATGACGACGGTCGGTCCTCACCGTGAAGCCAAAAGCCAAAAGCCGAGAAGGCGCGCGCACAATGGCCACTGCCCAGTAACTTCCGATTAGTGTTTTTGATGGACATTTTAAGACAGCATTTCTGAGCGATACACGACGGGTACGACAGACTAAAAAGGTCGACTTAATTCCCGGACTAAAAAGGTTGACGGCCTGGATTCGATCTCAATTACCGAGATACAATCTGAGCGTTAGAAGTTTTAGTCGAGTCCGAATCGGGCCGTTCCCTCATCCAGCTCGTGCATTTCAGAATGTAGTACACCTCTTGTAAACACATATATTTTCGATCGGTGCTATAGAAGCTGTCGATCGTACTTGTTCATTGGACAGCCCGTAACAAATTGACCGGGAAAACTGTCCCAATAGATGAAATCTGAACGGAGGGCGTCCCGTCTGTTGTCAACCAAATATGTCCAAATTCCTTCAAATACGTGACGCTGTCCGAGATATCTTTCTTCGATATGGCTATTTGGAAGTGACCACCCGGAGCCACTTTCTGTCAACAGTTTCCTCTAGAATGTCGACTTAACGAACAGCTGACATATTTGCTCGTTTTTAGGGTTTGTTTGGCGCGACGTACAAAACTGTCCTCTAACCTACGCGACCTCGACGTCGGTCGCATGTCTGGCAATCTGCACGACCTCGGTCGATCGTCCGAATGGTGTCCAGCGGATGATCGACCGAGGTCGAGTTGTTCGCGAGGCACGCCGCCGAAGTCGAGGTCGTGTAGCTCGGAGGACAGGGCCCGCAAATCGTGCCACGCCAAACCGAACCTCAAATCTGCAGATCTGCAGTGAAGTGGATCACGAATTCGGGATGCACACCTTGCTGGGCCAGACGACGAGAGTGAGACCCTCATTAGATTGTTGGGGGGGGGGGGGGGACAAATGGCCAGCAGTTGCTCGTATCGCGTATATGCCAGCCTTGCGACATCCTTCAGTTAGTTCTGATTTTAGAATCTGTAATTTTGGGAGCATCTTTCGTGTACGAGATTCAGGTCAGTGAAGGCGGGCTCATCTCTTGTCTTCCCGCCACAACGTTTCAGTGACAGTGACGTAAGCCTCGCACGGCAAACCAATGGTTTCCACACAAAGGCTCCTCCTCGTTTGAACGAAAAGCATGTATGACACCCGCCGAGGCGCAGCATTGGCGTCGGATATCACCAAATATATTGTTTCGGAAAAAAATACCAAGGAAATCGTGCCAAGGCATTACTTCGTAAGATTAACGTAACGTGAAGACTAGCTTCAACCGCTGTATGTTAGCTGAAACTAGCGACAGGTGCTGCTGGGTACTGCGGGTCTGAAGTGCGTTGGTTCAGAGGACGTCCACGGTTTGGAACTGAGATTGGCGTGCGTATATCAATCACCAGGAATTCTCACATTCAATTTATTGTTGTCGGAAGAAAACTCAATGTAATCTTTGCCATGACGTCATTCCTTCGCGACGCACGGCGCTGGCAAGACCACACGACCACCAGCGCTATCATCAGAATCTCCAGCAGCACCAGTAGTAGGAGCCGCCTGAATCGCCACAACCTCCTTTGCGCAACAGACTAGCAAGCGAGTCCACAATCAAATTGCCTTCTCCCTCTGCGGCTGAAACCCGCGTGCCCTTCCCAGCCAGTCGGCTTTCGCCCGATCTACTTTTCCAGAGAAACTCCCCGAATACCTCCTCTTCGCTCCCGCTAACTGCGCCTGCGTCAGCGTCGTTGGTGCACAGATCGCCACTCCTCCCGCACCGCGTACATCCTACCCATCCTCTTTCCCCTTGCGGCATCGCCAACCTCCAGAAGAAAATGCCCGCTACTTGTTATCCCACCCTCTATTAGACAATGCTTTGCAAGCTTGTGTCGGGGTGAACTCGCTGCGTAGGTCTCAACATCGGTGTAGGAGTCGCCCCTGCATTCCTGGATCTCCTTCCTCTCTAACTGCCTATCTCACCTCGACCCGCCACACACTACCTCAACCATCCCGCAGTGCACGCCAGCGGCGATGTGTGTGTGCACGCCCACGCATTCGAAAACAGACTCCTTCCGCCTGGGCGTTTTGTAGAAAAAGGTTTTAATCCTCCGTCCCGTACCAACGGCGTCCTGTCCGTGTTCCGACGAGGCCGCTTTCCCCCTTCCCCCAGACGCCCTTTCACACCCTTTCTTGCTTCCTCGGCCCCTTCTCTCCGTCCTCTACGCCGTCGGTCGAGTCACTGGTCCAAGGGAGCAGCTTCGACAGGTAGCAGCAGGAGCAGCAGGTGGTGCAACAGTAGGTGCAGCGGCGGCAACAGCAGGTGCAGCGGCGGAAGCAGCAGCAGCAGCAGTAGCAGTAGCAGTAGCAGAAGCAGCGGTAGCAGGAGCAGCAGCAGCAGCAACAGCAACAGCAACAGCAACAGAAACAGCAACAGCAACAGCAACAGCAGCATCACGTAGATCAGCACTGTGGTAAGCAACTGCAGCAGCAGTAGCAGCAACACGGAGATCAGCACTGTGATCAGCAACAGCAGCAGCAGCAATAGCAGCAACAGCAGCAGCAGCAGCAGCAGCAGCAGCAGCAGCAGCAGCAGCAGCTGCTGCTGCAGCAGCAGCAGCAGCAGTAGCAGCAGCAGCAGTAGCAGCAGCAGAAGCAGCGGCAGCAGCAGTATGCCGAGCCGATGCAGCAGCCGCTGCAACAGTAGCAGAAGCGTATGCAGCTGGGGCAGGACCAGGATGAGCTGCGAGAGAAAATAAGGTCCAAACAAAGGTCCAAACAAAGGTCTAAGCGCCCGTCTGCAACTCTGCCCTGCCACTCAGCAGCTTCCCCCCTCTCCCCCCCTCGTCCCTCCCCCCCCGCCCAACCTCCTCCTTCTAGTCCTGCTCAAATTCCCCTCATATACGAGCCGCACCTCTCCACAGGCAGAATGGAACGAGCACGATGGCACATCCGTCGCGCCGCAAGCAGACGCTCGCTAGCCACAGCACCTCCACACCCTCATCCTCATCCTCGCCACACATCTGCTGCCACGGCATTCGCCCTCACCCTCGCCCTAGCCCTCGCAATCGCCATCGCCGTCGACATCGCCGCGGCTCTTCTCTCCTCCTCTGCACCGCCTGCTCTTGAATGCGAGACGGGGTTGACAGGATGTGCGAGTAGAGCAGAGGGGTGCAAGACAGGGGGAGAGGGGGGAGGAGGAGGCTTGGGGGAGGAGGGGGAAGCAAGAACGGCGCACAGAGGGTTTCGGCCGCATACGCGGTCCGCTGCAGCGGGGCGGGACAGGGAGAGCGGTGTTGCGTATGGTTGGCGGTCTCTGCGGCCGCTGTGGTCGGCGGTATGGGCGTCGGACAGGAGCACGTCCCGGCATGCTGTCTCTATGATGGGTTCTGTGGCTGCAGCGCGGGTGCCGCGCCTGCTGCAGTCCAACGGCCAGCCAGTGCCTGCCCAGTCATCCACTGCCCAGTCATCGACTGCCCAGTCATCCACTGCCCAGTCATCAACTGCCCAGTCATCGACTGCCCAGTCATCGACTGCCCAGTCAGCTCCTGCCCAATCAACGCCCGCCCAATCATTGCCTGCCCAATCATCGCCTGCTCAATTGACACCTAGCCAGTCAACGCCTGCCCAATCAGCGCCTGCCCAATCAGCGCCTGCCCAATCAGCGCCTGCCCAATCAACACCTGCCCAATCAACACCTGCCCAATCAACACCTGCCCAATCAACACCTGCCCAATCAACACCTGCCCAATCAACACCTGCCCAATCAACACCTGCCCAATCAACACCTGCCCAATTAACGCCCGACCAGTCAGCGCCTGCCCAGTCAGTGTCTGCCCAGTCGGCATCTGACCAATCCGTGCCTGCCCAGTCAACGCCTGCCCAGTCAACGCCTGCCCAGTCAACGCCTGCCCAGTCAACGCCTGCCCAGTCAACGCCTGCCCAATCAACGCCTGCCGAATCAGCACCTGCCCAGTCAGTGTCCGCTCAGTCGGCTTCCTCAGAGGCTACAGCTGTCCAGGCCGACGTTGGGAGTGCGAGCGCCAGTGCAGATGGCGGCGGTGGTGCTCAGCCGGCATCGGCGTCTGCAGTGGCGGACCAAGCACAGCCTGATCCTCCTACCGACTCTGCACAGCAGCCGGGGTCAGAGGAGGAGACGGGGTTCGCTGCTGGAACGGACACAGACGGACCAAGTGGTGGTGCTGGTGGGGGTGGTGGTGGAGGAGGAGGAGGAGGAGGAGGAGGAGGAGGAGTTGGAACTTCAGGGGTTTTGTCGTCGTCTGAGGGAAGTGGCACCACACTGCAGGATTCCGTCACATCTCCTTCCCCGTCTAGCTCTCCCTCAGCCAACAGAACGACACGACCTCCTCGACCGCCAAAGCCGCCTTCCCGCCCTCGTCCTCCACCGTCTCCGCCTTCTCCTCCAAGCCCGCCCAGGCCGCCGAAGCCACCTAGACCGCCGTCCCCTCCCCCTTCTCCTCCCAAACCCCCTCGGCCCCCTCGCTCTCCTCCTCCACCAGCGTCATCTCCGTCGCCCTTCCCCTCTGCCGCTGCCGGTTCCTTCACCGCACCACCGCTTACAGCTGGCGCCGTGGACTCTCCTCGTTCCTCGTCGCAGGCCACCGCCGACGCCCCCGGCTACGACGACCCCACGGCAGACGACGCCGCGGACGCGCTCGCGCTGCAGTCGTCGCTCGGCGCCCCGCTGGACGTCAACGGCACGGTCAACCCCGCGCCGGTGCTGCTCGGCTCGACGGAGCTGGCGCTCAACCTCACCGACGAGCTGCTGCAGACGGACGACGGCAGCGACGCCGGTCCGTTGGCCGCCACGGTCTTGAGCGTGGTGTCGGAGTCGCCGGTGATGCAAGTGGGGCGGATCGTGGCGGGCATGCCGCCCGGCCAGGTGTGTGTGTGTGTGTGTGTGTGTGTGTGTGTGTGTGTGTGTGTGTGTGTGTGTGTGTGTGTGTGTGTGTGTGTGTGTGTGTGTGTGTGTGGGTGTGTGTGTGTGTGTGTGTGTGTGTGTGTGTGTGTGTGTGTGTGTGTGTGTGTGTGTGTGTGTGTGTGTGTGTGTGTGTGTGTGTGTGTAGAGTGTGTGGCAGGGTGCAAGTGGGTTGTGGATTGTGGTGGGGGCATGCTGGCCCTCCTGCTGTACGTGCAAATGTGTGGAGAGTGTGGCACGGTGCACTGCGGCCTGATGCAGTTCTCTTGTGACATTTTTGCAAGACATCTCAGCACGATGTTCCGTCGCAAGCCCGTGTGGATCCTTGCGGCGCCACGTCTGCCTGGCCAGACGTGCACACGTACGCGGGCTGAAGTGCGCAGTTCATTGCGGCGTGTTGCATTCTCTTCTGGGCTGCACATACGGGGGTGTGGGCTGCACATACGGGGGTGTGGGCTGCACATACGGGGGTGTGGGCTGCACATACGGGGGTGTGGGCTGCACATACGGGGGTGTGGGCTGCACATACGGGGGTGTGGGCTGC
>SZWC01012369.1:54540-86603 GCA_023375785.1 Penium margaritaceum | reverse complement strand
CAGGTCGCTTGGACGGCCGTTAGCCGCCCAACCTGCAAGCAACCAGCTCACCGTCGGCTAGAAATTGCTACCCGCCGGCCATTCCTCGCTCACGCTAGGGGTGGAGTGCAACCACCTCTCGTTTCAGTAAGGAGGGAGGGCCGAACCGGCCCTCCCTCGTACATTCCTCCACACTTGTTATGAACCTTCAACTCCTACATTCCTCCACACTTATTATGAACCGTCTCGGTTCATTAACAACAAGCAAGAGTGCTAGATAGTGAGTCATCAACATTGTGAAGAAAGTTTAATAACTTCAATCACTCGCTAATGGACAGCAACCATAAGAGGTTGGGGACGCAGCTAGCGGCCTCCCCCCCTTTAGGCTGGAGCCTTTGTGCGAAAACCATGTTATGCGTCCCCAACCTCTTATGGTTGCTGTCCATAAATACTGTATGGCAGAAATGTTGTTCGCTAATGTCGTTTTCAGGTGGTGCCTCCTGCCACACGTCGGCCTGTGCGAGCAACAAACTCGCTCAAGTACTCGTTGACCACTCCTGTGGGTAATGGAGATTCAGGCTTCCATAAGTTGTATTTAGGTCCACATCCGACCCAATGAACGAGGTATTCGCTAACAACCCGCGACCGGAGAGTTCACTCTAGGTGTTGAAGGAGGCAAAGGACCTTGTATTGGCCGTCGGCAGCAAGGACTGCCGACGGTGGTTGAAGTATTCCTTCTGCCGTGTATGGAGCCAGCAGTATCACATGAAACACACCATGTATCTTCATACTTGGCGGAAGAAGTAATCGGTATGCCACTGGCCCGATGCGTGCAAATATGGGAAATGGTCCAAGCCACTTACGTAGAATTTTTCGCGCCCCTGGCGACTTCTTTTGAAGATTTTCATTGCTACATAGCACTTTGTCATCGATGTCAAATGAGACCTCACGGCGACTTCTGTCGGCAAATGCCTTTTGTCGCTGTGGAGCCGTTTGAACATGACCCTTTGCCTCCCCAAACAAGGAGTTAGTACACTCGGCAAAGGATTGAACAAAGGGAACATGTCCTTGCGTACTCCCACTCTTCACCAATGAAGAGGGGACCAATGGATGCCAACAACTCTTCAACATAAACGGTGTGAACTGAGTGTACTCGTTCACTAAGTTGTTCACCGGAAACTCCGCCGGTGCTAGGAATCTATCGCAATCATCCATGGAAGGATCCACATACATGCGGAGCATTTTCTGTAGAGTGCAGTTCATGCGCTGTTGACATTTTTGAATTGTTGACAAAGTATTTGTGAATCTTTTTGCGGCAATCACTAGCAAAACTTCTATCTTGATCGGAGATAATGAAGTTGTTGTGAAGTACCACGTCAAGCTGTGATACTTCACCACACCCTTGAAGAAGAGAGGAGCGATCTCTTCGGCATGTACGTTTGTGGTTGGAGGAATAAAATGTGTCATCTTTGTAAGAATTTCAACAATCACTAGTATTGCATCATGGTCATGGGTCGTGTCCAGGAGACCAGTAATAAAGTGCAAGCTGACACACTCTTAGGGAGTCCCAGAGATGGGAAGTTGTTGGAGGAGTCTTGCGGGATTTTTCTTACTAGCCTTGTTCCAAAGACATGGGTCGCATGTCATGTAACACTTACAAACATTAACACTCCATCTTGGCCACCAATAGTGGTCAGATAGTGCTTTACTGGTCTTTCGCATCCCATATGGCATGCCACCAGTGCATAGTGGAAATGGGCGATAACCTTCGCTCCGAGGTCTCCCGAGTTTGACACAATAACTTGTTCTCTATGCAAGAAGATTCCCTCAATTTCCAAAAATCTGTACTTAATCAGATTTTGAGAGTCTTGGAACCAAGAATCCACATAGTATCCCATCCGGATTTTGTTCACAAAACCGTTCCAGTGGATTATTTCTTGTGGTGGTTGTTAGAGAGGTACAAGGAGTTCATGTGTTTGCACTGTAGCTATCGTAATGGCCATAAGACACCCACTGACTTTGGTAGTTGCTTAAGTTTCCACAGGGTGTCGGCTCAGTGGATCGTCCACATTGATCCCTCCTAGTCGATATTCCCACAAGAATGAGACTCGACTCAAGTATTCACTCCAATGCGCCTGACATCGAGACAGGTTTGGTTGCGTTTGAAGAAACAGCAATGGTTAATGGTCAGTCACGACTGCCACACCCCCTTCAGCACCCTCGAGTTAGCAACAACACATCTTGAAAGCATGTACTTCCATGAGGAGCTCTTGATCCCTAGTTGTGTACTGCGTTTCCAGGGGGATGAGCTTTTGGCTCTCATACACAAATGGATGACCGTTCTGCATGAGGACTGTCCTGATTCCTACTACCGACGCATCACATTGCAGCTCCCAAGGTTGTGATGGACCGGGAAGAGCTAAGATGGGCGCTTTGGATATGAGCTCCTTGAATTTGAGAAAAGCTCTTGTAGTCAGGTGTCCATTCCCAATGAACGTCTTTTTGACGAGCCTTGTTAGCGGAGCTACAAGGGTTGAGTACCCTTGCATAAACCATTGAAAGAAGTTAGGAAGACTAAGGAAAGACCTAATTTGCCCAACATTTTCTGGATGCAGCTAACCTACCAGAGCTTAGACCTTTTGTGGGTCAACACGGATGTTGTCCTTGCCGACGATGTGTCCAAGCTATTCGAACCCGTCTTGTGCAAACTTGCACTTGCTCACTTTGGCATGGAACTTTTGTTCCCGAAGGATCATAAAGACTTCGCGCAGATGTTCTATGTACTCTTCCATTCATCTTGACAAAACCATGATATTGTCTACATAGACCAAGACAAACTGGCCAAGTTTCTTGGAAAACGTTTGGTTCATTTCTCTTTGGAAGATTGCCGTAACGTTTGTTTTCCGGAAGCAGAAACCATGAATTGATAGTGTCCCATATGCATTGGAAATGTTGTGTTGGGCACATCGTATTCTGTAATGCGGATCGATGGTACCCTTGAGACAATCCCAAGGATAAAAAGACTTTTTTCCCTTAGATCTGGTCAGACAGGACCTCTATCCACGGTAAGGGGCATGGATTTATCACCGTCAGCTTGTTTAGCACCTGGTAGTCCACGCACATAGAAAAACTACCATCTTTTTTATTCACAAAGAGGATCGGTGCACCGCATGGCGAGCAACACAGCACGATCCTCCCTTTCGTAATGTATTTCTTGATTTGGTGTTTGGCCTCTTGCCTTTCTACTAGACTAAGGCAGTACATGGGTCCAAACGGAGGAGTCGACTCTGCTTGGAGTGGAATTGTGTGGCCGATGTGCCGTTCTGGTGGAAACTTAGCCGGTGAGTCTTTGAATACATCCGAGAAATCTGCCAATGGAGACAGGATCTCTTATGTCGTTTCTTCCTTTATATTTCCCTCCTGTTTCTAAAGCTGATCCAAAATGTATTGATAGCCTTGTCGAATACACATCTTAACATGCATCGCAGACAAGTTGGTATGGACTTTCAACCGGGTTGGTGATAGTTTGGTACTTGGAAGTAAATTAAAGCGGAGTTTGGTACTCGGATCAAACGCCTCAATTCAAAGTACATCATAGCCTTGTTTTTGCGTAGCCAGGGATCTCCCAACACCACGTCAAATGGGTCTAGAAGGTTGAGTACCGTCAACATGACGCTCTGTGTGTAGCCTTGAATGCAAGTTTTTGTTTTACATGTACCAATCAGTGGTACCGTACAGTTGTCACCAAAGGTAACTACACCCCTAGATGGATCGTATTTCAAGCCCATATTTGCGTGAAGCCAAGGATAACAAGAGATTCATCCCCTCGAGTGGTAGCCTCCATGTTCACCGAGGCACCAGCTAGGTGTCCTTTGAGCTGTACCGTCATGTTGCCTCACCTCTTGGGAGTAAACAGTCTCGACGATGGCAATCTGAGTTTGTGGTAAACATGGAATCGGTATGGCAGGCACCGCAACTCCCATGATTCACCCACTTGGGTCCACATCTTATGGGCATGGAGTGAATTCGGCTAGTACTTTCCAGTCTTTACATTTGACTGGGTGAAAATCGTCAACTAAGGGTACCGCAAGCGTGATTGAGCTCATTGATTTCAAGGCGTTTGATTCAATTACTGCATCCAATAGTTCATGCATAGTGGTTGGTGTTGCCACCAGTAAGCACGTTTAGTCATGCATCTCACTCGATGATACACGATTTAGTGGAAAGCTTTGATCAGCAAGTGTAGAATGAGGTTCAATGAGAGGGGGGGAAAAATAGAGAAGTTTGAACTCGTCAAAAATTCAATTTTTTTACATCCTCATCTCAAAACAAGAATCCACACTCGCGTTCCACATTTACCCCTGAGTGGTCCCCACAAACATCATGCAAGGGTGGGAGAAACCAGCACCACGGCCTTGTCCATTTGTACGGCCATGTCCATTGCCGTGGCTGCAGCCTTGTCCACGGCCCTGTCCGCGGCCTCTTGCTGCGGCATCGCCACGAGGTGCTGCGATTACAGCCAACATTGCGGCCTCCTGTCCACGACTAGCAGCCTCAGAGGACTAAGCCCTAAAAGTGTCCCGGCTGCATGCAGTTGTGTCAGAGTTCCTCGTGGAAGGTTGTGTTGCGAAGCTCGCACGCTGCCTGCAACTATTCATTGTCGTGGCCATACTTGTGGTTGGGGGGCTTGTGTCCACAAGTCTTCTTTGCTAAGGGGGTTTGCAGGTTGCTTGCCCTTGATCCTGCCCTGCTGCCCAGCTGTCCCTCCAGTCCCTACAGCATCCATGCGTGTATCGCACCCTTTTTTTGCACACACTTTTGGTTGTGTATCTCAGTAGTGCTTCGGGTTTGCCGAATACACTTTGCTCATGTTGTCTCGCAATGCCCTCCACCTTGTCCAAGCTTGGCCCGTTGTGGTCGTGGTGGTCTTGTCCTTCAAGTGCTTGCTAGAAAGACCATCGCGCAAGTACTCCAGTAGCAAGCACTCTTGGTACTTGACGATTTGGGTCCTGTCACTCTCGATGAAGCTTTCGGTTTCCTCCACGAGCATAGTGAACTCACTCAAGAAGGCCCCAAGTGAGCTACCCAGCTGCCTAAAGTCCTTGATCTTGTGGAAGGCACGCTGTGCCTCCTCACGTTGGGTACACTTCTTATGTATGATTGCGTATAAGGCTTCCCACGGCATGGGCTGCCACTCAAGGCATGGCCTCTCCACACTCTACTCCTTGACCACGTACTTGAAGAGCTTATCTTCAAGCTGAGGTGTGGCAAGGTCTTCCCACAGATTGAGTGGAGCCTTGTACACGCGTAAGACGTGCTCCATGTGGTTCAGCCAATCAGTTAACTTGACGCCCTTTCAGAAGATCTCCACAATGTGGAGGAAAGATGTGTTCATGACCGGCCCAAGGTCGTTGAGGCAGGGGGTCCTCCCTACCAGTGGCAGTGGCATGAGCACGCACGGCATGCTACAATTGCTACTGCACATGCACCTGGGTCACTCTCTACAACGCCTTGTTGAGGTCGACACATTGACAGGTTGCCTCATGAGCGGCCAAACCTTGCAGTTTGCGATCACGGTCAAGATCCGTGATGCGCTGCCTAACGTGGGCCAGCAGGTTGGCAAACACGGCTCTGATTTTGTTAGAGTGTCAACGATTGCCTTAAGGAAATCGCATCGTCCGTGTACCTTTACCCACAGCAAGAGGGTACGGTTCGCGTACACCCCTCCGAGGAGCCCCATCTTCTGGAGGACGCTGTCATTGGCAATGACGCTTGAGTGAGCGTGGATCTACCCCATCGTGGTTGTGTCGTAAGAAAGGGGTTCTGCCCCCATTCCTCCGCTTGGTGTTGTGTTCGCAGTGCCAGTGCCAATGTTGAGTCGTCTTATGGCCTGGGCAGCAAACTTGGCAAGCCTTTGACGCTCGGCGTGATTTGCCATGGCTGTGGCATCGTCCGACTCGTGATGGCAAGAACTTCCCGCTTGGCTGTTTTTGGCGCCTTTGCTGGTGTCAGCGGCATCGCTGCTGTCGATAGCCCCGTGCGATCCGATGGACAGCTTGGCCCTCTTGAGAGATCGGCTCGAGTTTTTTGCATGATGATGGCAATGGTCGCGATCTTTGTCACCATCACCATCATCGACGTCGTGCTCTCCGTCGGGGTCCACGCTCGGGTGGTCCTCTTTGAGCGCATGCCTTATCGTGTGGGAGTCGCCGCCGTGTACGTCAATGTGCTCGTCCAGCACATTGTTTGGTTTCCACGCACTTCACGGTGTTGCTGATTTTGGCGCGGGTTGCCTTTACCACTACGGATGCTGTTGCGTTTGCAACCGTGCTCGTAGTGCCAGCCCCCAGCACTTGGAGTCCGCATATGGCGTGTGGTGAGGCCGTCATCACTTTGTCCTTGGTTGCCTTGGACGGTCTGGCACTTGCCATATCGTCATACGTGCAACTAGCACGTGAAGGCAATGTGAGGATCACCCCACAACATCAAGGAGGTATCGCCTCCTAAGTGAACTTGCTCACAGAATCGATGGGGCAGTTATAGAATTTATTTCTATTTTCCTCGGCCGCCTTGGTTGGCACAATCTCGTAGAAGAAGATACTGTTTTATATGCTGCCACGGTTTGCACAAGCGCGTGGAGTACAACTAGGTTCTGAAACTGTGACTCAAGGCACTAGGATACCTAACAAGTCTCAGAAAGAAGAAATGAATTACAAGGTGTAACACCTCCTTTAAGAGGGTGAGTAACACTCACTAGTTTAAAGGAGGGAGAGGACACTACTACAGTAGAGTGTCCCTCTTCGCACCCTTCTTTCACACTCTTTTTGCTTGTTCTTGTCCTCTGGTCTTCCTTGGCCTCCTCTTGGATCTTTTTTGTTGATACCTCTTGCGCCTTCTTGGAGATGGCTCTCTTGTGTCCCATGACGCTAGAGAAGCATCCAAAAAGAAAATCTTTGGGCCTCCTTTTTTTTCTTTCTTTTTCTTGGCGTCTCAGGTCATAAGAGCCTCTGGTCTTGGGAAGAAGTGCTTCTCCAATTTTTCGTTGAAGGGGTTTTGAAGGAGCCTTGATAATGTGGAAGAATTGGTGGTTTTTGGGGGTGGGAACTCCCCACCCCATCCCAAAAATCCTCCTAGCCCCTTGGAAGTAAAGAGGGACTAGAAAGAAGAGGCTCCACCAAGTAGAGCTCTTTTCCAGCTATCCAACGCACTTTATTGCACTTCAATCCTTGAATTGTAGACAACGTATCCCTTTCTGGCATTTCAGTTTCTGTATGCAACTGCCAGTGGAATTCTGTATCACTTGTAGCCGCCGTTTCCGTTGCATTCTTGGTCACGAGGGTCGTCTATCTCTATGTGCATAGAGATAGACGCAAGGGGCTGGAACCTCCAGCTCCTGCTCTCAAGTCATCGTCGGAGTTTGAAAAATGGCATTATTAGTCCGCGTCAAGGGTTTCCTCCCATCGCAGAACTAAGGAGAAACTGGCATCAACAACCTAGAGCAGGGAGACTCAAATACTTCGAGTCTTGGGAGCCCCATATCCGTTTTTAACCTTATCCCTGGTTTTGAGACCCAAATAGGGGGGTTTCACCTCGAACCCGTATGTTCGCACGAGTTATCCCATTTTTTTATGTCAAAGTTCGTCACTAACGAACTTCAATTTCCATTCTTTACATTCTGGCGCAAAATCGTCGCGTGCGAGGCACGCTGGCGTGCGCCAAGAATCTTTCTTATATCTCTCGTCTCTTGTCCGTTGCCCCCCTCCCTTGTCCTCACAAGCCCTCTCACGAGGAGGAGGGAACGAGGCCACAAGGTCCAGCCCTCGAGGCCCTCGTGGCCCCTCAGCCGCCGATCGGGCTGAGCCGAGATTGGCGGCTTTTGGCTGGCCGGCTGGTGGCTGGCTGATCACTTGGCCGCCTGCCGCCCAGCCGGCCGGCAGCCAGCCGGCCGGCGGCCGGCAAAGTGCTCGCAGGTCGGCGAGCCCCCGCTGACGTAAGGGGTGGTGTGCAACCACCCCTCGCTTCAGCAAGGAGGGTGGGCCCAACCGGCCCTCCCGCTGTACTTGCCTTGGTTCCCTCATACGATCCGGACTGGTCAACGAGATGAGCTCACTTGACAACATCACTCTCTGGAATCAAGAGGAACCAGCGAAGAACTAACTTCTATGCCCTCAAAGACTATTGAACCTACATATAGGGATCCTAGTGACAATAAAACAAACTCTACTTTGTTGAGTCTATGTGCTTGAGAAGAAGGAAATCTTCATGAAACATTAAAAAGTGCATTACCATAAGATCAAGTAAGTCGTTTGTGTTACGCACCAAACATACACAAGTCCCTATTCTTTCTGACTGGGCATTTCTGTTGTTACACAAGCAGCCAATCGTGGTGTGAAACCGGGATAGGCACTCCAACGGTCGAGGGCAAAACGGCCAACTGCCCCCACCCTTGGTGAATCTTCCCGAACCTTCTGACAACTTTGACCACTCTCACGAATCTACGACAGAAGTATCGCAACCTTTCAGTCGACTTCTCAATGCACCGAGATGAATCAGGATTTATAATGATACATCTCGCATCGCCACCGTCGATTGTCAAAGCCCCCTGATTTCTTGGCGGACCTATAGAATCCGACCACTCACGACGTGACCCCGCACGCGTCGCTCAACAATCAACCCAACGACCCCGACCATGCATTATTCGTAAGTCGACACTTTAACATATGTGTTCAATCATTTCCATGCTTGTCATCAAATTACACTTACCACTTGATACAAATGGCTCTAGTTTCCTAAATTCTATGTCGTGTTCTACCTTGCAACCTTTACCTGTTCGCCATCTATGTTCCATTTGGCATAACACTTGGTATCACAGCGTAGCAATGCTAGAGAGGCATCCTACTACCCATCTAGAGGACTACTTTGCACAAGCCGTTAGCGCATCTCGCACGTCAACATGTTGCAAACTTTGCGACTATGACGTGAGGTGAGACAGCGCAACCAACAGCCAACAGCGGGTCTTTGGCTGAGAATTCAGTGATGGAGGAGCAGAACGTGCCGATGCACGTGAATCTTGAAGTGACAACAAATGCTGGCGTGACAAGCTATGATGCAGCTGGACCAACCCCTATGGCTTCGACTGCCAATCTAGTCGCAGACCCAACGGCGGTAACCCAGCCGCTCCTACCAACAGCCTCGGCGATGACAGCAAGGACGACAGGTGGCACCGGACGTCACGTGTGGATCAACGAGGAACTGGCAAACCGGATCTTCGTGCTTGAGGAGATCAACAGCCATTTTCTCCAATAGCTCAACGTTGCATTGGAGGCCTTTCACAACACAAGCGCAGAAGAAGCGGTGCTTGTTGAGAGAAATTCCCAACTCTTGAGCAAACCCTAAACTTTTCCGGCTCCAACTGCATCGTTTGATCCTGCAAACTCAAAAGGACCAATGGTTTGGATGTGGCTGACGAGTTTGGGGGTGTGCTTCACCGCTGCTGGGGTCAACGACGATCAGAAAAAATTGACCGCGCGACCACACTTTTGCATGGTACGGCGCTAAATTGGTGGTCTGATCCAAAGACCATCCAACGACAGCAGGAGATCCACGGAGCATCATCAACAGCCAACGGCGCGCGTCACATATCACTGACCGCAGGTGTTCCAACCTTGGAAAAGATCAACCCACCGTGGCAAGATGCACTGACGCGATCAACCAACTGGAATGAATTATTGTGCGCGATGCTTGCACGTTTTGGACGGCTGAACAAAAAGGTTGATGCACAGTCTAAGCTTGATTGTCTCCGCAAGGAGTCAGGTGTGGTGGAGTAAACGAAGAGATACCGTGAGATCATCATCGGAGCAAACATCGCCCTCGACAAACTCTATTTTTTCTACGCCAGCCTCAATTGAGATATCCGGTGAGAAATTGCCGTTTTTGGCATCCAACAACTTGCAGCGTATGATCGTAGCAGCAGAAAGAATCAACAGCGTCGATTACAATGCTCGGATCCATGAATCTTATTGCTGGTGACCTCCTAACCACAATTTTCATTCAAATGGAAGAAGTTAGTCTGTGGACTCCTGGAATCTAATGGAAGTGGACGCCTTCGACCAAAGAGAAACGTGAACCTGCTACAATTGTGGAGAATTCGGCACGTTGCTTGCAACTTTTGGAGCAAGCAGCAGGCCAAAATGGGGGAGAAGTCACAGGAAAATGAGTTGGTAAATGGTAAAGGTCAGGAGTAAAAGGCGCAACTCTTGTCCATGAGGAGCAATCTGTGCCGAACGATCACACATCTGAACAACCTAAATCACCGCAGAGAGTTTCTGAGATTGCAAATTTTGCTGAGGGGTATGAGGACGACCAAGCGGCGATACTGCTTAGAGTCCAGCCTTGAGGATGCAAGAGTCACAGAATTGTACCAACATTAGTGGATGGAGGAGCATCACACAACTTTGTGAGCAATGACATGGTTTGTAAACTAGGTTTGCAGACCAAAACAGGGGTGTTTGAAGGAAGAACCGTTGACGGATGATTACAAATATGGAAACTCCAAGAGTCACTACAACAACAAGTGAGAGATCTACGGGATGTAATGGTCTGGAGGTCTTGTCCAATGAGCGATCACAAAATCATCCTTGGATGAGATTTCCTGTACCAGCGTAATCCACAGGTTGACTGGAACAGCAGCGACATCTACGTGGAGATCAATGGTGCCAAACGACAACTTCCTTGTGTAGGACAGAAATCGTGAGCGGAAGCAACAGAGGCTAAAGCAGTAGAGGAAGTTGCGGTAGCTAAGAGGCAACAGCCTATACTGCTGATACCGCTCAACATGGCCAAGCACTAAATGCGACAAGGAGCTCATGCTTGGCTCAGACACCTTGAGTCAATAGTGGAGGCGGAAGTGGTAGCAGCTGACTCGTCACCCTCATCGTCCTCATGAGACACATCAGCCTCATCAGCATCCACAAAGTTCGTGATGGTATCCAAAGAGTTTGCACCACTCATCCAAGATTTTGCGAACGTCTTCTCCAGCAAAGTCTCAAGAACCCTACCGCCTCAACGAGACGTCGACCATTGCATCGAAATGAAGCTGGAAAACAGACCTAAAATTTGAGGGACCTGTCGGATGAGCAATCAGGAGCTTACTGAGCTAAAAAAGCAGCTTGACAAAATACTCGGTTGGAGGTTCATCCGCCCATCCACGTCACCATACGCCGCACCAGTCTTACTCTTGGCGAGATGAGGATGTACTTGGCCTATCCGGCATTGAACAATGCTGCCATCAAGAATTGCTACCCCCTTCCCTAAGCGGATGAGCTTTTTGACCAGCTACGAGGGGCTCGAATCTTTGGCAAAATAGACTTGCGTAGCAGATGCCACCAGATACGCGGACTAGAAAACAACATCAAGAAGACAGCGTTCTGAACTTGCTACGGGCATTTCAAGTTCACAGTAATGCCGTTCTGACTAACGAATGCCTCGGCGACGTTCATGGCAGCAATGAACAATTTTTTTTTGCCCATACTTTGACAATTTTGTCGTGGTGTACCTTGACGATATTCTGGTGTACAGTCGTGTCCCGGAGGAGCACGATGCACATCTTCAAAAGTCCTCAAAGTTTTGCAAAAAGAGAAAGTTTTCAGAAACCTCTCGAAGTGTGACTTCGGTCGCTGTTTGTTAGAGTTTTTGGGCCACATCATTAATGGCGGGCAGATCACCATGGATCCAAAAAATTGTTGCAACACTCGCTGATTGGCCTATACCGAGCAACGTTTGAGAAATTCAACTATTCTTTGGCTTGTGTAGTTGCTACCAACACTTTGTACGGGATTACACCCAAGTGCCAGTGCCTCTTTTCAACCTCACTAAAAAAGAAAACGAGTGGCGGTGGGAAAACAAAAAGCAAGAAGCATTGACCACTTTGCTGAACTCTCTGACCTCAGCACCAACCCTAAAATTGGCCAGTCCGATGGTGGACTACGTCATGGCTACAGATGCTTTAGACTGAGCAATTAGTGCAGTCCTCCTGCAAGACCATGGCAACGGCAAGCAACCGGTTGCCTACATGTCTCAAAAATTGCGGGGACCGGAACTAAACCATACCTTTCAAGAGAAAGATATGCTGGCAATCGTACATGCATTCAAGAAATGGCAATGTTACGTGAAGACCATGAGGCGTTGAAATGTTTGAAGACACAACTAGACCTCAGCTCACGTCAAACCCGATGGATGGAGTTCCTTGAATCTGGGTTCGACTATGATATTGAGTACAGGCCAGGCAAAATCAACCCGGCGGACGCACTCAGCCACTGACCAGATTTCATGGCTGAGCTGGCAACGCTACAACTGCAGGGAGACCCATATCTTAAGCAACTGTTCACACGAGGCTACGACCAGCACGCCAGATANTGTGTAGTTGCTACCAACACTTTGTACGGGATTACACCCAAGTGCCAGTGCCTCTTTTCAACCTCACTAAAAAAGAAAACGAGTGGCGGTGGGAAAACAAAAAGCAAGAAGCATTGACCACTTTGCTGAACTCTCTGACCTCAGCACCAACCCTAAAATTGGCCAGTCCGATGGTGGACTACGTCATGGCTACAGATGCTTTAGACTGAGCAATTAGTGCAGTCCTCCTGCAAGACCATGGCAACGGCAAGCAACCGGTTGCCTACATGTCTCAAAAATTGCGGGGACCGGAACTAAACCATACCTTTCAAGAGAAAGATATGCTGGCAATCGTACATGCATTCAAGAAATGGCAATGTTACGTGAAGACCATGAGGCGTTGAAATGTTTGAAGACACAACTAGACCTCAGCTCACGTCAAACCCGATGGATGGAGTTCCTTGAATCTGGGTTCGACTATGATATTGAGTACAGGCCAGGCAAAATCAACCCGGCGGACGCACTCAGCCACTGACCAGATTTCATGGCTGAGCTGGCAACGCTACAACTGCAGGGAGACCCATATCTTAAGCAACTGTTCACACGAGGCTACGACCAGCACGCCAGATACGACAAGGTGAAATTCTGGTATGACGGACCCTTCTGGTGACGGCGATTCACTCACCAAGTGGTCAGTCCACCGAACAACGAACTTTGTTGTATGCTACTTAATTAATGCTATGATACAGGACCAGGTGGAGAGGAAAAGACGCTAAAGAAGCTGGCAAAAACCCTATTTGTGGGACAAAACGCAATCCGACATGGCCAGCTTCTTCAAGTTTTGCAACTCTTTTCTGCAGCAAGAATCCCGCTGCACATGGCCACCCAAACTTCTGTGGTCGCTCCTTATTCCAACGGAACCGTAGGCCGATATCTCCGTGGACTTCATCACGGGATTACCAGTCACACCCGAGGGATATGAGACAATCTTCGTGGTTTTCGACAGATTTTGAAATGTCCCACTTCATCCTGACAACGACCACCATCACTGCCGAGGGAAGAGCACGGCTATTTCTAAACAGCATCTTGTGGCTACACGACATGCCGAGAACCGTCACAAGTGACAGAGACGGTTGATTCACCACTCATTTTTGGCATGAACTGATGACTCGCTACGGCAAAAAAATTCAACTTTTGATGGTGTTTCATCCTCAAACTGACGGTCAAACCAAGCGGACAAACAAATGCTCAAAAAAATTCTCTGAACACTATGCGAGCCTCACGGGATGGATTGGGCACAAAAACTCCTGGCCACCACACCAGCCTGACTACAAAGTTGCAGCAACATTCCTGCAAATGCCGAGACTTTTCTACCATCTGGAAAGGAACACGACCAATTCTCGAGAGGATGCAAGCAGCGATGAAGCAAGCAGCTGAGCGATATCGCAATGACGACGTGTTTGCCACTGTAGACAACGTCTTTCTCAGCTAGGCAATCATCAAACTCCGTGGAGCCAACTGTTCAAAGCTCAAACTCCGATGCTTGGGACCATTTCAGATTGAGCGCATGCAAACCCTCGTGGTTTTACGACTCAAACTCCCCAAAACTATGCAAGTTCATCAGGTGTTCAATATCAGCAGACTCTAGCACTACCGAGACACTGGAGAGAACTTCCCTTGCAGGGATATCCCTCCCCCTCCTCCATTCCAAATAGACAAGGACACAGAGTACGTCATCAAGCACATCCTAAGACATCGAAGACGAGGCAAAATGATAGAATGTTTTGTCAAGTGGCACCGCTATGATGCCTCGCACAACAGCTGGGAACCCTACGACAACCTTGGAGACATTGATCACCTAATCGACGACTATTACCACCGTCACCGGGCCACATCTGTATGCGCGGTGGGATGATGCGGATAAAAGGGGAGGGGGGGGAGGTGTTACATACCAAACGTACATGAGTCCCTAATCTTTTCAAGTGGGAATTTCTGTTACTACACAAATAGCCCATCGTGGTGCGTAACCGCGTTATTCACTTTGACAGTCGAGGGTAAAACGGCCAACTGCCCCCGCAGTCAGTAAATCTTCCTCAACCTTCTGACAACTTTAACCGCTCTTGCAAATCTCCGACAGAAGTATCATGACCTTTTGGTCAACTTCTCGATGCACCAAGAAAAATGTGGATTTATAAAAATGCATGTCTCTTCTTACCCATTGATTCTTAAAGGCCCCTTTTTTCTTGGTGGACCTTCTCGAATCCAACCACTCACAAAGCGATCTTGCATGCATCTCTCGACAAATGAACCAACGACCCCGACTATGTCTCATTGGTAACTCAACACTTGTCTGTATATGTTTGATTATTTAGACACTTGTCATCGAAGTGCACTTACCGCTAGTTATAGATTGCTCAAGTGTCCCAAATTCTGAATCATATTTTGCCTTGCAGCTTCTACCTGTTCACCATGTATGCTCTGTTTGGCATAACAGTTTGGTTGTGGTAAAAGATGGTAAAAATCACTTTCAATAGCATTACCAGATTGACCAAATGTCCAAGATGATCAAGTCTTGAAGGCGCAACCGTCAGCCTACGTTCATTCAGTGAGCGAACATGTCATGGGAACTGATAGACAAAATTTCTTGAACCGATGTGAGTGACATGAGTGCATCCATTGTTTTGTGGAAATCCGATTGTCTAGTAGGAAATGAGTGCTACTCCTTTTCCATTTTTAGATTTCCTGGGAACTGTGAGAATCTTCTAGTTTTACATTAACCAACTATGGTATAGTTAGGATTAGAACACGGTCTAGGGAGAAAGCCCAAAACTAAGGAGAGACTTGTTGTAACAAATTGGTACAGGAAGATTGGCCCACTGGGCCAAAACCGCAGTGATTGAGGGTCTCCGACCCTCAATCCATCCCGTCCAACCGCCCATAGGCCAGGGACCCATTCAAGCCGTGACGAGAGGCCGGCTCACGCTATACTCCTCCCACCTAGGAGTGGGCCCAGATTTTGGCGTCCACAGACAGAATCGAACCCTAGCCCTCTGATACCAATGTAGCAAACGGATGGGAAGCTTGGCCCACTGGGCCAAAACCACAATAGTGAATATCGGTTCTTCACCGTCGGTTTGTTTCATGCGTGATAATCTACGCACATGCGTAGACCTCCATCCTTCTTACTCACAAAGAGGATCTGTGCATGAAAGGGAGATGAGCTTGGCTCAATCTACCCTTTGCATAGATACTCCTTGATTTGTGTTCCTGCTTCCTTCCTCCCAGCCGGACTGAGCCGATACATTGCCCGAAATGGAGGCGTGGCACCAGTAACGAGTGGTATGGTATGACCCACCTTCTGTGCCATAGGTAGGCCATCTGGCGGGTCGTCGAACGCATCTTGAAAGTCAGAAACAACTTCTGCCACACCTTCTAGGAGGTCTTGTCTTGGTTCTTCTTCCTTGGTTCTTCGCAAAGTGACCAAGAAGCACTGAGAACATTGTCGCAGCCTTTGCTTCACCTGCATCACAGTCAACGCTGTAGGTGTGTTCCCCTCAAGTTGAAGCATTTGAGGCATTGGTAAAACGGTGATTTGTTGCCGTCCCTTTACGACTTCCAGCGTTTTTTATTCCAAATTCACTTTTTCTTTGTGCTTCACCAACCACGGATCTCCCAAGACAAATTCAAATGGGTCCATGCGATCAAGGACTAAGAGGCGTCTCTTTGTGCTCAATCCTTCGAGGGAGAGCTGGACCACGCAATCACAAAGGATTGGTACCTCTTGATTGTCTCCCGAGACCACCTTCCCTTGTCTTGGGGTGTATTCAAGGCCGATTGCATCAAGGAATGCCACTTTCAAAAAAGAATCTTCTGCTCCATTGTCTCAAAAAATGAGAGCCGGTGCTCCATCAACACTACCCCAAAACTGCATCATCATGCTGGCACACGATTTTTGTATGAACAAACTCACTGGTGGTGTGGTATGTAAGTGGTGAATCCGGTAGGCATAGGAGCATCGACAGAGCTCCACCATGTCATCCACCTTCTCCCACATGTGGTGTCCCCAAGTGAAACTTTCCAGCAACCTCCAGTCCTTGAACCGGGAGATATCAAAGTCTTCGTGTATGGGGACAACTATTGTAATTGATGTGAGTGTTTGTTTCTCATGTGCTTGTTGTGCTTCTTGGAAACTTTCCTTGATATTCTCTCTTGTTGCCGCAAGAAACAGTTACAAATATCAATATGATCCTTTTGTGGCGTACATAAGTGGACTAAAGCAGCCATAGTAGAGAGAGTAAAATAGGATGAATGATGATAATCTCGTTGAGAGGCATTGAGATGACAAGAATTCGAATTTCTTCACATCGTCATCCACAAACATGAAAAATCTCCCATCTCCCAAACCACTTGATCCCCCGAGCAGTCGTCTACTCTCTACCTCTGGGGTTGGTGAAATTCCTGCTGGTACCCAAACGGTTCTGCACTGGGTTGGTCATAGCCATCCTGCTCATGTGCCACGCAAGGGCGTCCATGGCCGCGCTGCCCTCCACAAACACAGATCCTCTGGATAGCTCCAAGTCCTGGCTGCTGTTGCCCTCCAGGTGCGCGCTGAGGGCCAACATGACCCAGTTGAGGTCCAACATTCTGGCCGCCTGCAGCACTAGGAGCCATGCCACCTTCAACACCCTAGTCTGGGTGAGCGCCACCATGCTGGTGTCCTTGTGCCCCCTGCCGGATGGGGCCTCTAAAAGGTCTTCCATCTTGACCCGGGCGGAAGGCTTGCCCCTGTAGGGGACCTTAGCGCTGGCGTTGCGGGCAGTTGCGTGAAAAGTGCCTTGGCTCATTACACGCCCTGTACGTGAAGGTGCCAAGCTGCAATGTTTTCTGCTATTGAACATGTGGCTTTTCGGGCTTTCCAAGGTGTCCCTCAAAAGGGCGGTTCCCCCCTCCATTCCCATGGAAGCTTGTGAATTCCGTCTTTGTCGCATGTCCTGGATTCGTCATGTCCCATAAGGCCGATTTGTCGTTGTACGTCTCCAAAACATACTTTGTTACCGCCCGTAAGCTTTTCCACCGCTTATGGTCTTAGTCTGTGATCCAATGCATCTTGAGCTGCTGATTGAAAAGGCCATTAAGGAAGAGAGTGATGTTTGTGTCTTCGGTCATGTGACGCGGTTGGACACGCTGGGTTGTGTCGTAGAAGACGTCCACATAACGGTTCAAGGTCATGATCCCTTTCCTGAAACTTTCCAGCTCAACTTTTGCTGTCCAAGTCAATTGGGTGTGAGAACAGCTCCCCCATGAGTTCCTCGTACTCTTCCCATGTGGGGCTACATTGTCGCTCCTTCGTGTACCATTCATCTGCGAGCTGCTCAAACTACTCGCGACCCACTCCTAGCATGCCTTGGGCCCCCCAATCCTCCATAGGCACCTTCCTCAGTTGTAACTATAGCTTAAATCCTTTCAGCCACGTGTGTACATTGGACTTGCCATCGTACTTATCAGCAGGGTCAAACACAGAGCGACTCGTCATGCTAGTAGCTGACAGTCCCCCAACTGTGGCGGGTTGCACTACGGGGGTGGAGGTTTCTGTCGGTGTTGGCTGCACGTTGGCGCGACGCGTCTCAGCTTGGGCTTGTTGCTGGTATTCCAATGCGCGTTTAGCTACCTCTCCTGCCTCATACACCATTTCAGCTTCATAGATCTAGGCCACCCCATGCTGCTCCACTTTCAGCACTTCCCTTGCAGTGGATTCCTCCTCAATACGGCGCAGTGCGACAGCAAGCTCTCCATGAAGCTTCTTATTCTCCTCCGACAAATTTCGACTGGTGACGTAGACGCTGCTAACCTGTAACTGCAATGCAAGCATGGTTTTCTCGTGACTATGCGCCATTGCTCCCATGATGACAACGGCGATGTTGTAGTCTTCTGGACTGAGTCGTGTTTTTAGTATTGCAACATCTTCCTCGACTTCGAGTAGGCAAACGGCCTTGAGAAAAGCACTGTGAATGTTTGGGGAGCCTGTGAGACCAAGGCTGAGTAGGGATTCTTCATCACCTGTGCAATTAGTGCTAGAGCTCTTCAGTTCACCTGTGGTAGTGCCCAAGGGGATTGGCACCTCAGAATCATACCCAGCAACTTCGGCACAAAGGCGCTGGTCAGAGGGTGGATCGCCCTTGTTGTCATTGCCATCATCCTCGAAATGCACGTGGCGTCTCCCAACTGGTCCAAGGACGTGCGTGGGCCTGTGGCGGATGCCCGCATTGGCCTCCTGATCATCTTCCTCCAACTCAGGTCCCATCTCTTTGTTGTCTGATGTCTCAGCGACTTGAGGCTCGAGAGTGGTGTCGGCATTCTCCTCCTCTGGCGTGCCGTTAGGTTCTTCATTGTTGGCCATCATCCCCTTTTCCAAGACATCCTCGTCAGCTCTGTCCTGGAGGTTGACATTCTCCGAAGCATGAACATCGTCGCCTAGAGTTGCGTCCAGGATAGGCTCATGAATCGCCTCAGCCGGTTCTGCCTTGACTTCCTTGGTGGGGCTCTCAGCGCCTTCGTTGGTGTTGAGGATCAAGTGCTCGTGGTCATCTTCGACCATGAGCATATACGGTGGACGGCACGGAGGTGGTTCGTGAGGCACAAAGGTTTCCTCATGTCTCCGTCCCCCATTCCCCAAGTCTTGGGGACGTCGTGGATTTTGAAGGGGAGCTTTTGTTCTCTCTTGTAAAGCATGGAAAATCAAACCTCGTCGCTTGGTCCCACGCTTGGGTCCGCCCATCGGAGGTGGGCTGCCAAGAACGGTTGAAAATTTGATTGCCCTTGCCGACATGGCAAAGGTAAGTGCTTCTGCCAAGAGAGCGTAATACTGGAGGAGAGTCAAATTACAGATTTTTCTTAAAGGTGGAGTACACACTTGCTCTTGCAATGCTACTCACTTCAAACCTTTACTCTCACTCTCTTCTTTATCCTTCAATTCCTTATGGGTGTGATTTAGTGAGTTGCTTCACAAGGAGGAGTCTAGCTCACTCACTTCGAACTTTTGACTAAATCAAGTGTGTACGTTCAAGGAGGAGGTAAACTCACTCAACTTCAAGGGTACAACACTAGCGTTTCCGCTAACACACTACCTCACTCAACTAAGGAGGACATTTATCTCACTCTATTTAGGAGGAGCTTCAAGGATGTTACACAAGGAAATGAGAGAACAAACTACATACAGAAATTACTATACCACGGCTGGATGGCACAATTTGGCCTCAAGCTAGGGGACAAAGTAAAGATCTTGAAATAATGAATCCAACAATAAAAACGGAGCAGGAAACAGAGTTGTATTGAGGTCATGATGGAATATTGAAGCTCTGCTCTAGGGGCCAGCTCCTACCTTGTCCCCGGCAGTCTTCCTCTGAAACGACAAGCTCCAGCACCCCAAAAAGGTGGCTGCGTGGCACAGCTCGCCCCTGGTGCACCCTGGACAGTTCCAGCGCCCTTAGGGGGGGCTTGTTGTCGCTCCAGGGGGCCTGTTGGTGCAACAGATGGCCCTGCTAGCGTAGTTTGCTATCGCGCTTGATCCCAGGAGCCCGTTTCACACACATGAGTCCACCGCGGCAATTGCTGTGGTTGTGAGCACCGACACTTGTGCAAAACAAGGTTGGCAATCTTGAAAGTCCTAGGGTGGGCCACCTTAGTCGCTCAAGAGGTTTGTGTCATCGTCCAAGAGGGTCGGCGGTCGTCCCGTGAACGTGAAGGTTGTTTGGGCGGTCAGCGTAGGACTTCTCGCTCTCATACCAGTGTAAACATCTGCTAGGTAGGTAGCGTCAAAATGCGGAATTTCTCAGTGTTTCAATTGGGAGTGGGTCGAAGAATAGCCTCGGACTTAGCCAAGTCCCGTCTTCTTACGGGTCATACCAGTGTTGCGTCGTCATAGAGAAAAACCGACATTTCAAAGTTACGCATCTCTTTTGTGTTTATAGTTATGATTATTTTGACGATTTTGTCTGTTGTGTTTCCCACTTCATTTTTTGCTCTCTTTCCTTTTGTCAAGAGCCCATTTGAGTATGTTTTATTCAATAAATAGGAAGTTGCCGATGGACTAAGGGAACGGTAAAAACCTCTCACCTTATTTGGCAAGGTTTTCACACATTCCCAAGTGGGCGAAATGTGGAATGGGTGCATAAGTTTGATTCTCCTTGTCTTGTTTGAGGTACTCAAAATGGGCCCCTAGTGGTTGGTTGTCCCTTTCCAGCCTCCACATGGCTCATATAGTTGACCATGCCAACTGGCATAGTCAAACCTTTTCTGTGAAATACTTTGAAAACGTAAAACATTTCATCTCTAAATTCCTTCCCCTTTAGGACCAAATCGTCCTGATTTGCTGTGTTGCTTGGAGAAATTTGTGACCTGCACACTTTGAAGAAAAAAATCCAATGGATTAGCAGAACAAGAATCTGTTTTGTTGACTTCCACTTTCAAAACATTTTGGCTTCACAATGAGGTCTTATGGCACACACTCTCAGCCGCAAAAGAGGTATGGCCTCACTTCCTCCCCCTTACAAGGAGCATCCTCGCGACATGTGTCCAGGTGTCCCTGTAACACAAGGCACAGTATAGTGTCATAACCTCCTCGAGGGGTGTGTGCCAGGGTGGTACCCCCGAGGGCACGTCGTTTTGAACGGGCAGCTAGTTCCTCCCAGTACTCGGCTACAGTCGCCTTCGGCATCCGAGATTCTGGCTCCCACTAGTTGTGTTCAGGTCCACAACCGTCCCAATGCACAAGGAACTCCTTGACCACTCGTGCGTGGAGTGCACGCTCACGGTGCTGGAGGATGTAGTGTACCTTGCATTGGCCTTCCACAGCCAGGACAACAGGCGGGGGCGGCTGAAGAGACCCATCCGCCTTGTATGGTGCAAGTAGACTCACATGGAACACGTTATGAATTCGCATTGCAGATGGCAGGTCCAACCGGTACGCCACTGGTCCTCCTGCGTACGTTATCACAATTGGTCCAAGCCACTTTGGCAACATCTTACGTGCACCTAGTGTTTTCAGGCGTAGGTTCTTTGTGCTCAAAAGCACTCGGTCGCCGATGGAGAACTTGACCTCACGTCAGTTTTTGTCAGCATAGGCCTTTTGGCGTTGTTGAGCAGCGTATAGGTGTGCTTTTGCATCGCGTCAAAGTACTTCCATTCTTTCGACAAAGGCCTGGGCTAAGGAAACCTGATCATTGTCGCCCCCGCACTTCACCATAGAAGCAAGTACCACCGGATGCCGACCATGGTTGAGGAAGAATGGAGTATAGCCTGTCGACTCGCTTACCACATTGTTGACAGCAAACTCNCTTGAGGCCCTCGTGGCCCCTCAGCCGCCGATCCAGCTCAGGCCGCGATTGATGGCAAGCGGCTGGCTGGCTTGTGGCCGGCAGGTCGCTTGGACGGCCGTTAGCCGCCCAACCTGCAAGCAACCAGCTCACCGTCGGCTAGAAATTGCTACCCGCCGGCCATTCCTCGCTCACGCTAGGGGTGGAGTGCAACCACCTCTCGTTTCAGCAAGGAGGGAGGGCCGAACTGTGCGTATAGGTGTGCTTTTGCATCGCGTCAAAGTACTTCCATTCTTTCGACAAAGGCCTGGGCTAAGGAAACCTGATCATTGTCGCCCCCGCACTTCACCATAGAAGCAAGTACCACCGGATGCCGACCATGGTTGAGGAAGAATGGAGTATAGCCTGTCGACTCGCTTACCACATTGTTGACAGCAAACTCTACAGGAGCGAGGAAGTCATCCCAGTCCTCCATCGTCGTGTCAATGTACATACGCAGCACTTGTTCCAGTGTACAATTCATGCATTCTGTCTGTTCGTCTTTCTGCGGATGGAATGTACTTGACATCTTCACTCGTGTCCCGTATCGCTCATTAAGTGCCTGCCAAAAGCGGCTTGCAAATCAAGGATCACAGTCCAAGATGATCTCCAGTGGGATGCCGTGGTACTTCACAACGCCGTCATAGAAGAGGTGTGATGTTTCCTCTACAGT
This sequence comes from Penium margaritaceum, assembly GCA_023375785.1. Taxonomy (NCBI): domain Eukaryota; kingdom Viridiplantae; phylum Streptophyta; class Zygnematophyceae; order Desmidiales; family Peniaceae; genus Penium; species Penium margaritaceum. Next base: position 64,208 of record SZWC01012369.1, on the reverse strand, counting down.
GATCTGTGACGTTGTGGGTATGAAGTGCGCCATGTAGATAGCGCGGTCGATCACCACAAAGATGGCATCATGATCCTATGTTGTTTGTGGAAGGCCGGTAATGAAATCCTCGTGGAATCCCCAACCCAACGACCCCGACTATGTCTCATTAGTAACTCGACACTTGTATACATATGTTCGATCATTCAGACACTGTTCATCAAAGTGCTCTTACCGCTAATCATAAATTGCTCAAGTGTCTCAAATTCTGAATCGTGTTCTGCCTCGCAACTTCCACCTGTTCACCATGTTTGTTCTGTTTGGCATAACAGTTTTGTAGTGGTAAAAGATGGTGAAAATCACTTTCAGTAGTGTTACGAGATCGACCAAATGTGGAAGATGAGCAAGTCTTGAAGGCGAAACCGTCAGTCTATATCCATTCAGTAAGCAAACATGTCATGGGAATTGATAGACAAAGCTTCTTGAACCAGTGTGAGTGACATGAGTGCATCCATCATTTTGTGGAAATCCCATTGTCTAGTAGGAAATGAGTGATACTCATTTTCCATTTTTAGATTTTCAGGGAACTGTGAAAATCTTGTAGTTTTACTGAACCAACTATGGTATAGTTGGGATTGGAACACGGTCTATGGATAGAGCCCAAAACTAAGGATAATGGAGATACCTATAGTGGATTGGACAAAATCCTTAACAAGTAGGCCAAAATTGCCGTACTAGAGGGTCTCCAACACGCAAGCACCGTGGTATTGGCCTAGTCAGCAAAGAATTCTGTCAAGTATGTTACATTGGTATGAGAGTGCCAAGGTTCCAGCACAACGTGTGGATGATGAGGGTGGCTCAATCCTATTGTGAGGAATTGTATCAGGCAACCATCCCATCCAATCCAAGGGCCCACAAGCCAAGGACCCTTGGTCAATCCACGTGGTGCCGGACGCACGCTACACAACCTATGAGCCGATTGCATTATGCTCACGGTGTCTGAATACCCACATCTTGGTGATGTGACCGACCGCAAAACGAGTCATAACTAACATTGCAATAGTACAATGACAAGTGTGTTGTAACCGGATGTTGTTGTAAAATGGCACGTCAAAATGGGCCTTAGGGAACATGCTTTCTCATTAAATTGTTTCAATGTTCCCAAAGAAACTCAGGATTTGTGAGGATCATGACACGGTACACAAGTGATGTACGTCACACTCTTCATACATCACGCGTATGGATTCTGATTGTGCCAAAGGTATGACATAGGACCGTCTATGATGTATCAATATGGAAGATAACGCCAACAGCAATTTCTTTGGGAGAAAACCAATCTTGAATAAGCATCATAAAGGAAAGCTCTCTTGAAACCACCACGTGTCTCAAAATGGCAAGAGAGGTTTCCGCACATGTGAGTTCTCATTTACAGATGGACATCGCATTTGACTACTGTGTGGTCAAATCATGCTTCGTTGGCCCTGAAGCTCATGGTGATTATTGTGGTAACATCCATATTGGTGGTTACTTATCACATGGATTTGATGAGGATGATACCCTCTACAAGTGCCTTTGACAAGGCATGTGTGGTTACTCTATTGAGTGGAGTTACCGAATGTACACAATAGAGGACATCAAAACAACATAAGTCGTTGCGACTTGGGGAACGTGCCAAACACATACCAAAGGACATTTTTTTTCCTATCTATCAAAGGAAATCAAAACATCCTCAAATGATTTCATACGTAACACAATCCATTTACGATTTCCTGAATGTCGCTCCAAAATGTGTTAACATGTAGGAAAAGATTTTGGAACCAGTTGTTCCAAGATCACTGAATGTGATTCAGAAGTGTTCTATCACAATTACATAGGATTGACACCTAAAGGATTTTTCAACTTGTACCGCGTAAATTGTGATCACAGTACACCCGTTTGGTGAATACCATACTATGAACACTTCATTTGTGAATGTGATCCAAGTCCGTTGAGATCGGTTATCTCTAATGACCTAGTTCAAAGCATTATCCTTTTGACAGGGACGTAAGCGGCTGCCTGCGCTACCCATTTTTTACATAAATCAAGGGACGATGGTTGAGGTAAAAATCATCTAGGTCGTAGCTTTTTTGCATCTGATGAAAGACTTAGATGGCAATATGTATTTATCTGTGCAACAAGACCAATACCACCTCCTTTTAGCATGAGTGGAATACTTGAAATGGAGAACATGTGTGCGTAGCATTGTATTCTACTTATGATCATGAACATGTCGTTGGAAGCCGAGAGGACTGATGTTCAGATCCTAGATTGCACAAACTGATAATGTTGTAGGGAGATAACAACCTGGCAACTTCATAGGAAGATTCATGTCTGAATGACAGAGAAAACTGTTATGTGGACGTGGAAAATGTTTACGAGGAGGCCCGGTTAATTGTTTGCAGGGGGAGGAAACGTCACCACAAACGATTTCTGAGCGCATAGAACATGACATATATGACCAATCACCTGACCCTTGAAGCAGTGTACAAGAAAGTGTATTGAGAAGTGAACCAAAAAAAAACATCGACTGTTTACCAAAACATCTCTATGTCATGAAAACACCTCTAGTCTTTTCATGTGTTAAAAGGCATACATATGTGGATCCAGTCACATGCATTCCTGATTATTGTTCATGGGAAATCCAAGGATACAGGGATTTAATTTTCCATACATTGATTGTGGAGTGTATGAATTTGGGTCGATTAACTATGCCTCGCACATGGAATGTGAGAGGAACTACTTTTATGCATCCCTTTCCAAAATAGAGACAAATTTTTCAAAATTTACAACCCAAAAGACATCAACATACCGCTGGTACACATGTGTGATGGATCTTCAGTAAAGACCCATCAACACTCGCGAAGAACAGACAACATTTGTACTCTCCTCATCTTGGTCAGAGCTAAGGGACTGTGCAATCAACATGAGCTGTTGTACACGAATCACCAAATCATAGAAACCATACATGTATGTGGTTAATTGTGCGTGAACGTGTCATAACACTGTTGCGAATGACCAGGATTCACAAATGTGTCCTTGAGCACGCTTTCTCTTTGTATGGTTTGCATCATGTTTCATGCAATCATCAAACCTCCGCGAGCAAAGACTAACCGGGATAGTTTGGAGAAAAGAGAGTGGAATGTAGCATACATACCATTTTTACAGTTGAAAATGGTCATTAGATAATCGGCGGGTATTTTGGGTACTCGAGGCTAGTGTTCCGAGGAGCCCAAGCCTGGAAAAAGTAAATGGGCTAGAATCTAGTTCAACTCTAGCCTAGAAGATATCTCTTGGTCAGATTTGAGGCAAAAATACTGTACGATGGAGAATCCATTGCGTCACTCCCCTCCACTCCTATTTTGACGCTAGGGTCATATCTCTATATAGCTTTGCCACATGGAAGGATAGACTTCAAGGATTTTTTTTTTTGATTCATACCTTATGATGAATTTTTCCATTTGCGGTGCGGGTTTTCTCACCTAAAATGTTTTTGGTGACCATTCTTGCTTCCTCCTTGGAGGGCTATTATGAGGGTCTTCATGTCGGTTCCATTGCTAGTGGTAAAATGGTCTAACGTTATCACACAAGTGAACTTAAGACATGGTAGTGTTTCTTGGAATTCCAATTATGCGTAGATTGCACCAACCCCCATGCCATCAAATACTTCAAGAATAAGTGGAGCCTCAGTTGTGACAGACTGGATGGATGGATTTCCTTGTTTTCAAATATGACTCAATGTAGCAGATACTCTTGGTTAAAGACACAATGTGTGGGTAAAATTCAACTTTTTGAAACTTGAGCAAGACCTGTAAGTTAAGAGATATTCACATCTGACTATGAAGAAAAATTCAAGTGAAAAAAAATCTTTGATGCTCTCTATTGGTGACAACGATTCACTCATCAAGTAGTCATAATTTTGAGCAAATGACCGATGAGGATAGTCATGGAAGAGTGTCACAACACTGGTCCTTGAGGAAACTTTGACGAGGAAAAGATGCTCAAGAAAGACAGATTTTGTTTTGTGGGTGAATATTTTAAACACTGTCATAAGATTATAAGAAGTGTGCGAAGTTTCCAAATGGCATATGTCAAGACAGACAAAAGATTTTTTTTTGCGTCAACCTCCACTGACTCCAATTTGGTTATGGCCAGCCATTTCCGTAGATTTTGTAATAGTTTTGAATGCTACACCAGAGGGATTTGATGGAATGTCTGTGGTTGTTGAGCACATGTCCATGATGGTGTATTTCATCCTTATGATGGCCACCATCATCATAGTGGGAACAACATGGTTGTTCCTCAGCCACATTGCTTGACTCCATGGAGTCTCCTCCTCCACGACAAGAAATCAAGACATAGTTTTTGCAAGGAAATCCATCTATGACTTATAAATCACTACGAGAGTGAGATACAGCTATCAATGGTTTTGTATTCATAGGTTGAGAACCAAACAAAACACACCAACTAGATGCTCCAGTAGGCTCAAACAACAAAGAAAGCAAAAACCAGAGGACATCCGGCGGACATCAGATTTTGTACATGACAATACATGCTAATAAATTTCTTATCTTAGAAGAAGAGGACTATCTGAAGCTGAAGGATATTGGGTGGTCCCGTTCTTCATTGAAGAGTTATGCAAACTTTTGATTACCAAGCTTCTCTTTCTTGACACCATGTCTATCTATATTGTTTCCTCGTCAGTTGTTTCAAATCATATTGAGACCTAAGTGAGAATGTTTTCAAACGTTCTAGAGGGTCCCCCATCCACTCCCATCCAAGTGGATGAGGATAGGCAAAACGTCATCAAAGATATCCTTGATTACCGTCGCCGTGAAAGAGGGAAAGAGTCTCTTTTGTATTGGCACGGCAATGAAATAATGCATTCAAATTAGGAGCCCTAAGACAACCTTTGAGACATTGATCATCTTATAATCTCATGCAGCAAAGGCCATGGCTATGGAATTCACCAAGGTTTTGGGGCTAGAAGGGAGGCAAGTGTTTTATCCCTGATGCACACGTGTCCTCAAATCCTACATGTGGGTTTATTTGTTCTTTCATTTGTACCACATCATACATTCACTTCCAAATTTGTAGACCACCACATTGAGGATACTTTAGTAAACTACCCCGGCTATCAAAGCTCCAGTCAAGAACTACATGACACCTTTGACCATTTCCCTTAACCGTCAATTGATGCATCGCAAATCATGTGGAAGTTTCAATGTTGTTCAAAAGAACTTTTGACAAAGCTACAATTTGAACAGAAGAGCCATAAAAATATCAAAACCCGGTGACTTCTTTGCAAGGTTTCTTGTATGTTCCCATCACAATACAACTTCAAAACACTGCATTCCTTGAATACTTGTAACCTAAACCTTTCCATGTATGTGTTTTTGTAGTTTTGTATATCTGTTGGATTGTTCAGACACTTTTCATAAAAGGAGATTGATTGCTAATTTCAAACCACACAAGTTTCCATTGTTGCGATCTCATGACGGGTCCTCTACCTTCCATCCTTTGAATCTGTCACAAGTTCACTCACATGACCGAGTAAAACAATTTCCTTCTTCCATTAAAAGATTAACCATGTATTAAGCTCGCATGCACAACATCATTCCACTATGTTGGAAAGAGAGGTCAGTCTTCCCTCATGAGTGATGGCCTTTAAAGCAAGAAATCTGATGGAAACTGGGACAGTCCTCAAGGAGGTGATCAGGCTCACAAGGAGCCGCCTAGGCAGGACTAACTTTTTTTGAGGAGGAGTTGCAGGTTGCACAGACATAAATTTTGGGAGCAAGTGTAGGTTTGCAGAGAGCAAGAATGAGTGAATGTACTCTTGCGTAAGAAATTTCATCATCACAGCTTTCCAGCGAGCTCACATATGCCTCATTTGGCCTAGGGAGCACAAAGCTATACTCTGTCAAAGTCCCCCCTTCAACAACCCCTAGGCTAGCGGGATGAGCAAAATTCACACTCACATGCAAGGAAACCTCCTTCTACACCACATGCACAATCAATGATCCTATAAAAATGATGAGATGTAAAACTGATTTAATGGTGTTACCTGAAGGTCCTCCAGCTGCCTTTTGGCCTTGAAGGCTGCTCTCTGTCTTCCTGTCCAATAATCTTGGCCACATTTCTTGTTGGGAGTGCCAGCATTGTCTGATGAACAGGACCCATGATCTCCAAATTTGGAAAACCATATCTCACTCAAACAGATTCCGACTTGAGTTCTGTAAAATGCACCAAAACCTGTAAAATAACCTCCATGCAACCGTAGTGCCAGATCAATTCTATCATTTTTGTAGCTTTTTGGTACCCTCATATCCATTATTCTCCCACTTTGCAAGAACAAAAATCACAGTTTTCCGCTTTGTTCCCTCAGCTGCTGAAAGCGATATGCAGCTAGCGGCTTGGTGAAGAAGTCTGCCAACATCATGCTTGAAGGGCAGAACTTGATCGAGAGGGAGTCACACTCTTGCTTCTTGCTCCTCCAACTGACTACACCTCCTCTTTGCAGAAACACAAACCCAGTATTCCACCTCCTTATGTCCAGGTTACCTCCCCAATTAGTGTCATTGTAGCCGATGAAGATGGGAATGTTGTTGCCGTTGAAGGAGAGGCAAAGGCTGTTTCCGTCTAAGTAGCGTAAGACGTGCTTGACCGTCTCCCAATGTGGCACATCTAGATTTGTACACTTCTTGCTGAGCACTCTCACTGTTTAACTGATGTTGAGGTGCATGCTGACTTCTGTGTACATGAGGCCCCCAACTGTTGCTTGGCACGACACTACTTATATGCAGCTACTCTCTCGCATACAGTGGGGATTCTGCGTCATGCTCAGCTACACTTCTACTTCTAGTGGTGTTGCAACTTTGCATGCTCTTGCCATGTAGAAGCACTTGACAATGTCTCTCACGTAAATTCNTTGCTTGGCACGACACTACTTATATGCAGCTACTCTCTCGCATACAGTGGGGATTCTGCGTCATGCTCAGCTACACTTCTACTTCTAGTGGTGTTGCAACTTTGCATGCTCTTGCCATGTAGAAGCACTTGACAATGTCTCTCACGTAAATTCTCTATGAAAACTTCAAGATCTTTTGCTCCTGGTTGCCCTTGACCTGAAGGCCAAGGTAGTAGCCGAGCTCTCCCATGTCTCTCTTGTCAAACCTGGCAGCAAGAGACTTCTTCACATCTTCCAACGAAGACTTTCAGTCAGAGACAATGAGCACATCATCAACATAGAGCAAGATGATAACCTGGCTTGCCTCTTGCATGCACCCATGAATTGCATGGTCCACTTTGTTGCGCACAAAACAATGGCCAGCCAGATGCTCATCCATCTTGTGGTACTATGCTCGTTGTGCTTGCTTTAGGCCGCAGGGGTCCTTCACAGTCTTGCACACCAAATCCTCCTTTCCCTTAACCACATACCCCTTCGGATGCACCATGTATACGTCCTCCTTGAGGTCACCATTCAGAAATGCACATGTCACACCCACTTGGTGCATCTCCTTTTCCATAGCAGCAACAAGAGCGAGCATGGCTCAGATGGATGGGAACTTTGCGACATGTGCAACACCCTCAGTTTGTGCATACCTCTTTGCCACCAACATTGGTTTGTATCTAATATCCTTACCATCTGTACCACGCTTGCGCCTGAAGATCCACCTGTACCCAATCATCCGACTACCATGTGGAGATTCCTTGAGGATCCAAGTTCCATTCTTCATGATGAAACCATTCTCCGTGTCTGCTATCACACGCCAATCTTCCGCCTCAACGCTGTGCATGGCTTTGGTGAAGGTGGCTGGGTCATTGGTGACAACGAGGAAGGGGAGCTTCAGGTCAGAGGACTTTGTTACTGGTGGAGGCGTGCACAGGTTCAGCCGCTCCCCTTGTTACGTCTGCCTATCTGGAAGCATCTCGGACCACCGTAGCTGCTCCCCACTATTGCATCTTCTGTTGATGTGTGCAAACCTTTGTGGCAGCTGTTGTACATCATTTTGCTGCTGTTTCTTGTCAGATTTGGCTGCTGGCTCCTCCTCAGCTCCTTCTACCTCCTTGCCATTTCCGCTTTCATCACCATCTTTAGCACCACCCTCTTCTGCCACTGGCTCTTCTACCACATCTGGTACAAGCGCAGGAGCACGTTGAACTGCAGACCTAGGAATCCAAGTTCAGCCCTTCACGTCCTCTTAAAAGACCACGTCACGGCTGCAGATGATCTTGCGTGTAGCAAGGTTGTAGATGCGGTATCCCATGGTGTTTTAGCCAAGGAAGGCTACCTTTTGGGACTTAGCATCTAGCTTGTTGCAGCTGCTGGTCAGCACGTGCACACATGCGCCACACCCAAAAACTTTCAAGTGCATCACTGCTGGCTTGCGTCCTGTCCACGCCTCATCCGATGTCATTAGTGGCACGGCCTGTATTGGAGTATGCTGCGAACACGCTCCATGAGCATGCATTTCACGTGTTCAGCCACACCTATCAACTACGGTATTCTAGGCTGAGTGGCCTCATGTCGGATCCCGCTGCGCTTGAGGTACTCTCCTCCACCATCGGTAAAAAGTACCTTCAACTGCATGCTTCTCTTACATATGTGCTCGACGCACTCAACACTTATCATCAAAGTACAGTTACTGCTTCATACAAATCATCCATTTGTCCCCAACACCCAAATCGTCTTTTATCCCACACCTCATCACTGTGAACCACCTATGTTCCGCTCAACGCAACAAAACTGACCCCGTTTTTCATTTCTCCTCCGCTATTGTAAAGCTAGTCATGAAGACCTTCCTTGCTTCTCTAGCGCTTGTGTTGTACTATAACAGCACCTGTGTGGATGGCTGTGTGTGTGCGTGTGTGTGTGTGTGTGTGTGTGTGTGTGTGTGTGTGTGTGTGTGTGTGTGTGTGTGTGTGTACTATCACAAGGATCTGCAGCTCATGACTGAAAGTTTTACTAATAGATGAATGGGATAGAGAAGGAGTTAAGTGACTGGATCTCTGGACTTGAGAAGGTGTAATGTGTAGTTTGAAATGCTATCAGATCAAGGTTAAAGGTCTTACGGACAGTGGTGAGGCATTGGTGTGGTCTTCAGTGTGAATTGGGTGGGCCATTTTTAATGTTTTTTTCAAACTTCATTTTTTCTTGGTCTCAAGTCAGATTTTCTCTTTTCGGACAATAGAAGACGCTAAGACGACTTCATTGTAAAAATGGTACTCGTTTTTGTCAAGTTTAGAGGTCTTGGAAACTTTTTTAGAGGTTCAGATGTTTAAGGTTTACCGGCCACATTTGTTCGTGGATGATGTCCCTCACGTTTGCTTAGTTTTCCCTCCCATTTTCGACAGAATTGAGTCCTAGAGGCTGAACAGAGTACTTTCCAATTTTCAGAGGTGAATTTCATGGTGTTTTGAGTCTTGTAGGCTGTTTCCTGCTCGTCCATGGTGCCGTTGTGACGTTTTTTTCAGACTGTCCATCGTTGTGCTGTTTGAGCAGTTACAAGAAGAATTGCGAAGACCAATGTTGGAAGAAATTGCAGCTTGAGTCAATAGGTTGAACCAGAATGTTAAGAAGTGTGCCGCATAGTTGTTGATCCGGACAGGAAACAGTCCCCGGACAAAAGAGTTAGAACAGGAGGGGAGGA
>SZWC01012369.1:27969-43735 GCA_023375785.1 Penium margaritaceum | reverse complement strand
AGAGAGAGAGAGAGAGAGAGAGAGAGAGAGAGAGAGAGAGAGAGAGAGAGAGAGAGAGAGAGAGAGAGAGAGAGAGAGAGAGAGAGAGAGAGAGAGAGAGAGAGAGAGAGAGAGAGAGCAAGGTCAAAGGGATAAAGGACTGCTGAGGTGTTGGTGGGGTCTTTAAAACAATTTTGGTGGGCCGTTTTTTTCTTTTCTTTTCATTGAAATTTATTCTTTCTCGATTTGAGGTCATGTTTTTTGTGGTTGGACAATAGAAGACCCTTAGATGACTTCATGGCACAAAACGACACTCGTTTTTGTCGAGTGTAGAGGTCAGGGAAAAAGGTTTAGAGGTTGAGAGGCGTTAGGTTTACTGGCCAGACTTGTTTGTGGTTGATATCCCTCACGTTTGGAGCTATGGTTTATCACCTCAATTTCACGCACTTGTCAATCAGTGTATCAGTTAGTGTATTCCTGTATGCAAACATTTTTCACAAAACATCCACATGGATGCATGTTAGCAAAGTCCAGATGAAAACTTCTTGTTTAGAATGTACACTATAATGGGCTCTATGTGATGTATAGTACTTTCTTGGAACTATCCATGTTCATGAGTTTGTTCACTTCCCAATACACTTGTTGATACATGGTTTCACTGGTGAGTAAATTGGTCATACATGCACGTGTGCTCAGCTTTCCTTCCTGGTTTTAACAGAATCGAGTCCTCGAGGTTGAATAGAGTATTCACCAATTTTTGAAGGTCAACTTCTTGGTGCTTTGAGTCTTATAGGCTGCTTTTTTTTCGTCCATGGCACCGTTACCGAGCACGTACCATTGTAGCGGGATTTGACCTTGTGACTTGTGGAACAACCCTGCTTAATTTTGATACTGAAATGGTCGCTTTCGTTAATAGGCCGATTAAGCAATCAAGACCATTGGATTTTACAGATGTTTTTCAAACTACATCAATGTTTTGATATTACACGATCTACTTCTTCATGGTGGTAGAATTTCTTAAGAAGCGCCTCGATGTTATTGAAGCCTCTGACTTCTCGACGGAGCTTCTTGAAATAGCCACTCATGGTGCAACCTTGTACGCGTCGCCTGGCTGGAGCACCGAAGACCCAGCATATGCCTCATTCTCATTCTTGGCATTGTATACATGTACTCGACTCACGCGACACTTGCTGTTAAATTACAATTATCGCAGATACAGAGCATCCAATTGTCCCAAATCTTTGAATCGTCCTTTGTTTTGCACCTCATCCCTGTGAAACACCTACGTTCCGCTTGGGGTAACACTCGGTATCAAAGCGCAGCGGCGCTAGAGGGGTAGCTGGCGCATGCACTACCTGGCGACAACCTTGCATGAGTCCTTGGGGCATCTCCACCATCTAGAAGGTCGCAGACCTTACAACAACAATGGTGAATAGAGAAAGCACACCCAACGACAAGAAAAAATCCCAAGTGAGTACTTCGACGATGGCAGATGAGCAGGACGTGAACAACGACACTATCCAAGCAAACCAGATGACATTGGCAAGTTTTGTGGCAAATTGCACAGCACCAACGTACCCGATGACCGACCCAGTGAAGGACTCCTCTGGCACAGCGAACTTTTCCGCCCCTGCAGCAACCCTTTGTGACAACACCTGGCACAATGGAAGGCACCGGCTGCCAAGCGTGAGTCAAAGAGGACCTGTACCAGAAAATGTTGGACTTGAGAGCCTCAACACCCATCTACTCCAACAACTCAATGTGGAGGAGCGGCAAAGTGCTCGTGCGCGGGAAGTAATGCTCACTGAGAGAAATCTATATCTCTCGAGCACCCGAGATTCAACCGGCACTTTCCGATCCGTTCGATCCTGCGACCTCAACGGGACCGGCAGTCAAGATGTGGCTATCAAATTGGGAGGTGTATCTCACCGCTATTGGGGTTAACAATGAAAAAACGAAATTTGACCTTGCAGCCTCGCTTTTCCGTGGCACGACTTTGAGTTATAAGTCCCACCTAAAGGTCATCTAATGACAACAGGAGAGTGGTGGAGCTGGATCAATGGCTCACGCGACTTCTCTCACATTGTCGAACATTGGCCTACTACATCTCAAGCAGATGAATTCAACCTTGCACGAATCTCTAATGGCTCCGGAAACATGGAGCAACTTTGCGCATGCTACCCTCACTCGCTTTGGGAAGCTGGACGAGAAGGCTGACGCACTGTAAATAGTCCAACGTATACGTCAACAATCCAGCGTGACAGAGTGTTCTCGGAATTTCAATGAAATCGTCACCGACTGTGGCCTTGGCCCCGATGAAGTGTATTTCTAGTACAACAACGGCCTCAAGCAAGATGTTTGTCTTTTTTGGCATCCAAGATGACTTTCTTGCTAATGATGGCAACAGCTCACCATATCAAGACTGCTGACTGTAAATACTTGGATGCACAAATGCAATGGCTGGCGATCCCAAGGCCACAATCATTATCCTAGCAGAGGGAATTTGCAGGTGGTGGAAACCTCTTCTTTGATGGAGATCTACGCCATCTATCAACACGATCAACGACTCTGCTAGACTTGTAGGAAGTCTGGTCATATCTTGTGCAGCTGACAAAAATAGTAACAACAAGCCAAAACGGGGGGAAAGTCATGAGTAAAGAGCAAAGCGTCGAGAAACGGACAAGGAAAGGAGTAGATGACGAGGCACATGTTTGGTCCAAAAAATCTGCACCAACCGATCCCTCATCCGAGCAGCTCACATCACTGTAGATGAGGGTTTCTTGGATCCCATATTTGAGGAGGAGTATGAGGACAACCAACAGATGATACTGTTATGAGTGCAACCAAGGGGTTGTAAGAGTCAAAGAACGGTACCAACACTACGGGATGGAAGAGCTTAACACAGTTTCGTCAGAAATGACATGGTTCGGATGCTGGGTCTGCAAACCAAAGCGAGAGTGTTCGAAAGAAAAACTGTCGACGGAAAACAATAGTACCGTCAACTTCGCGAACCACTCCGACTGCAAATCAGATATGTCCACAGCGTAATGTTCTAGAGGACTTGCCAAACGAGCAACCACAAAGTCATACTCGGGCTAGAATTCCTATCCTGGCACAATCCGCATGTTAGCTGGAGCAGCAGACCGGTCTATGTCAATATCAATGGCAGAAAGCGACACATGCTTTTGGTCGAGCAACCCACGATGAAGCGGAGGTTACAGGAAACAGCAGAAGTGGGAGCAGCAGAGGAAGTTTCAGCATCCACAAAACGCCAACCGGTATCTCTGGAAGTGGCCAAGAGTTACATGAAAGACGGAGCCTAAGCGTGGCTAGTCCACATGGAGGCAAAGGAATGAGAAGAAGTTACAGCTGTTGAGGTGAAACCAACAGCATCAACACTTGAAAATTTTAGAGCCAAACCATAGGATTTTGCAAAGCTCATCGAGGAGTTTGAAAGGGTTTTTTTCCGACGAACTACCTCGAGAGCTACCACCACAATGGAGCATCGACCATGAGGTAGACATGATCCCAAGCAGTAGAATGAAGGTCAAGGTATCCAATCGGATGAGCAATTATGAGCTGACTCATCTCGAGAAGAAACTGGACGGAATGCTCCGTCAAGGGTTCATCAGACCCTCCACGTCAAGCTACACAACACCTATACTTACCGTGAAAAAAGAAAACTAGAGAGATGCACATGTGCATGGACTACCGAGCATTCAATGACATCACCATCAAGAACCGCTACCCCTTTCTGCGAGGACATGAACTTTTTGACCAACTCCGTGGAGCTTGAAATTCAAGCAAACTTGATCTACCCAACGACTATCATTAAATCCGAACAGCTGATAAGGATATCAAGAAGACACTGTTTCACACCAGATATGGGTACTTCAAGTTTGCAGTCATGACATCCTGACTCACAAAAATCCTCGCAACCTTTATGGCAGTGATGAACAACATCTTTTGCCCAAACCTTGATGAATTCTTTGTCGCATACTTGGAGACATCCTGGTGTACAGCCGTTTCCCTGAGCTCCAAAAAGCTCTCGAGATTTTTAAAAGAGAAATTTATCAAAAAGCTCTCAAGATGCTACTTCATTCGTTGTTTGATCAAGCTTCTAGACCACATGTTTGGCAGAAGACGGATCACCATGGACCCAAAAAAGGTGGAGGCGGTCACCGATTGGCCGAAGCCCATTAATGTTTGGGATTTTCAAGGGTTTTTGTGATCCGACAACTACTACCGTCAATTCGTAAAGGACTACACACGGATGTCAGTGCATCTATTCGATCTCACCCAGAAAACAACCGAGTGGATTTGGAGAGACAACGGACAAGAAGCATTTGACTATTTCAGAATTTCTCCAACCTCGGTGCCAGCCTTATGATTGACAGATCCACTGGTAAAATGCATCATGGTCACCGATGTGTCCCATTGAGCCATCGAAGCTATTCTCCACCAAGAAAATGGCGGTGGAGAGCAACCGGTCGCGTACATGTCGCAAAAACTACGCAAACCAGAACTCAACTATGTGATGCAAAAGAAAGATATGCTCTTAGTCATACACGTATTCAATACATGGTAGTGCTACTTGGAACGGCGACGGTGAATCACCTGCACCAACCATCATGCACTGAAGTACCTGAAGACATGACCAAATCTCAGCTGTCAACAAACTTTATGGATGGAGTACCTCGCGTCCAACTTTGACTACGACATCGAGACTGACCTGGAAAACTTAATCAAGCGGATTCTCTAAGTCGGCGTTTAGATTTAATGGTCAAGATCAGCACGTTGCTGGTCGAACAAGACCCTTACCATGTGAGGCTACATGCAAAAGGTTTCGAGGAGTTCGGCTGATACCACAAAACTAAGTTGTGGTTTGACAACCCCTACTAGCAATGAAGATTCACTTGCCAGATCACCGTTCCCCCCAACAAAAATTATGAAGGATGCTATTGGAGGAATGCCACGATACCCGTCCAGGTGGACACTCCAACGAGGACAAGACGCTTAAGAAGTGGGCGAAGTACTAAAGGTGGGACATGATGCAAATTGACGTGGCAGTTTCTTGCAAACTGTGTGAAACCTGTCGGGGACAGAAACATTGTTGCAAGCGGCCCCACGGCCTACTTCAACCCCTACCCGTTTGGACGGAACCATGGGTCAACATGAGCACGGATTTTGTGACAGGACAGCCCGTGCAATGACTGTGTCTCCAACTCCTACACGTAGGTTGTCGTCAAAGTTTAAAGAATGATGTCCAAAGCTTTCTTGAGAGATTTTCCCCTCTGCTTCACTCTTGGGGGCAATCGTCATCAACAACCCATGCAGGAAGACTTAAATACTTCAAGTCTCCAGAGGCCCATTTCTGCTTTTACCTCGCCCTCTTGTTCTAGGTCCGAAACAAGGGGGGTGTTTCCTCAAACTCGTGAATTTGCACGAGTTTTCTGGTTTCCAAAATCGTAGGTCAACCTGAATAAAATCGAGTTTCATTTTTTACGCGTCGGCACGAAATCATCGTGTGTGAGGCACGATGGACAATTTTGCGTCGACACTTTCATTTTCTCACTTGCGTCTATCCCTTGTCCTTGCTCGCTCTCGCTGGCAAGGAGGGCAAGCAAGGGCGAGGGCACGAGGCCACGAGCCTCGCCCTTGAGGCCCTCGTGGCCTCTCGGCCGCAGATCGAACCACCAACTCAATCGGCGGCTGGTGGCTTGCCAGTGGGTGGCCAGCCGGTCTTCTAACCAGCCGCCGACCACCCAGCAGGCCGGCCGCTAGCCGGCCGGCGGCCATCGCATGGCTGGCCACTGGCCGGTACTCACATTAGTGAGGGGTTGTTGTGAACCACCCCCTTGCTACAGCGAGGTGGGAGGGCTGAACCGGCCCTCCTGCTACAGCCCGCCACTCCTAAGGGGTATGAAGACATCCTTGTTGTGGTGGACACGTTTAAAGAAATGTCACACTTCATTCAAACAAAGACCAATGTCACCGTAGATGGATTGGCATGGCTTTCTCGAAACCAGATCGTGCGGCTGCATGGTGTGCCACGTGCCATCATCAGTGATAGAGACAGCCGCTTCACCAGCCATGTTTTGTGTTAACTGATGACGTGTTACGTCAATCGGATCCAGCTATCAATGGCGTTCCACCCTTTACACCGACAAGCAAAACGAGTGGACCAATCAGAAGCTCGATCAGCTCCTCCATAACTTACCCTATTGCTCTAGGATTTTAATACTAATTGTCTTTCTAGTTCATTGAATGTGATACATTGTTTTATTCAATGAATTCTACATACCATGTAAATAATTGGACTCAAATTTTATGTGAAAGGCTAAGGATTTCAAACTTCAATGGTGTTTTTCTCCATATAAAAATGTTGAAATCAAGGTACCATTTTGTGCAGATTCGACCATTATGGACTACCAAAGCAATTCAAACCTCAAGAATCTCGTCTAATTCATAGTGTTTATGATTTGTAAGTCTCCATTTGCTGAAATCCAAGAGCAGTAGGGTATGCAAGCCTCATGGCACCGATTGGATGGCTAAATTTCTGACCGCTGAACTCGCATATAACTTCGGCACTTCCACCACAACGGGTGAAGTTCCTTTCAAGTGCTATACGGCAAACTTCCCTCTACACACGTTGGATTACAGAGTCAAAGCAACATCCATGGCAGAGAGTCGGAAGCATCTAGGAGGTAACACGGCAGACCCTCACAAAGACTCAAGTAGCCATGAAACAAGCAGACTCACCAGCATTATAGCGATGACGTGTTCAGTGCTGGTGATCGTATCCTTCTCAGCTCAATGAACATCAAACTCCATGGACAAGTTTTTGTGAAGCTGAAACCCTGCTAGTTGGGACCCTTTGCAATCGAGCAAATGCAAACCCCAATCATCGCTTGACATTGCCTAACTGACAACATAGTGATGCATCTCATCTTCCACATCAGCAAACTTAAGCACTGCTAGGATCGCAGTACAAAATTCTTTGGTAAAGACGTCGCACCTCCACCACCTTTACAAGTGGACTAAGGTACGGAGTACATGATGGAGGATCTCCTTGGACATCAACGCCGTGGACAATTGACTGAGTATCTAGTCAAGTGGCATGATTACGACGCCATGCACAACAACTGGGAGCCCCAAAACAACGTGTGAGACATGGATAATCTCATTGACAACTAGTTTCCACTACTTTTTCCATCACCGGCCTACGTTTACTAGCATGCAAGGACATCGTGGCCAACAGGGGGGAAACGTTACGTCCTTGATCTACACGATTTCCTAAATGCCGCAAGTGGGCAAATCTGTCATTATATTCATCGTCCACCACGCAAAGGTTTCATGACTTTTACGCCGTATGACCGAGGGCAGTTTGGCTAACTGCCTTTATCATTGGTAATCTGATCCAGAATTTTCTGACAACTTCGACCACCTTCCAGAAAGGTCGACAGAAGTGTCACGAACTATATCGATGTTTTCATATTGTTCAGTTGACTTCTTGATGACGCTAGACTTTTCTGAAGAAGCATCGCGATACTCTCAACCCCCCCTGACTTCTTGGCTGAGCTTCTTGTAATAGCCACTCACGTTGTGATCTTGTACATGTTGTTTGGCTAAAGCGCCAAAGATCCAACATATGCATCATTCTCATTCTCGGCATATGCTTTACTCACGCGACACTTTTCATCAAAGTGTAATCTCCGCTTAAAAAGACTTATCCATTTGTCCCAAATCCTCTAAGTGTCCACTTTTCTTCACCTAATCCTTGTGAACCACCTACGTTCCGCTCGGCAAAACAGTTGAGGTGACGTACAAGATGAAAGGTTCAGGCGAGGTCGGAGTTTGGCGCTGACGCATTTTTCTGGCGGATTAGTCCTGTGGTCATCGCTAACTATCACATCTTTAATAGGTGACAAGTTATAGTAGGTGCTCACCATGCCCTCATGTCGCCGAATGTAGTGGCGACTGGTCAGCTTCTCGAATCTGACCACTCATGAAACGACTCCACACGCGTCCCTTGACGATCAACCCAACAACCCCGACTACACCTCATTCATAACTTGACACTTGTATACATATGCTTGATCATTTTGACACTCGTCATTGAAGTACAGTTACCGCCTATTGTAAATTGCTCAACTGTCCCAAATCATTAATCATGTTCTACCTCAAAACTTAAACCTTTCTACCATCTTCGTTTGGCATAACACTTGGTATTAGAGCATAGCAGTGCTCAAGAGGCATTCAACTACTCTACCCATCCGGAGAACTACCTTGCACAAGCCGTTAGCAAATCTCACTTGCGAAGACTTTGCAGACTTTGCAACTACGACGTGAAGCAAGCGAGCGCATCCGATAACAAGCAGAGGGTCTTCGGCCATGACTTTGGCGATGGAGGAGTAGAACGTGCCTATGCACGCAAACCCTGAAGCGGCAACGAACGCTGGCGTGGCAGGCTATACGGCAGCTAGATTAACCCCTATGGCTCTGACGACCAATCCTGTCACGTATCCAATGGCGGTAAACCAGCCACCTCTACCGATAGCCTCGACAACGACAGCAAGAACGAAAGGTGGCACCGAACGATAGGCGTGGATCAACAAGATACTCGCAAACCGTATCTCTGTGCTTGAGGGAATCAACACTCATCTGCTCCAACAGCTCAACATCGAGATGGAGGCTCTTTGCAATACAAGTGCATGAGAGGCTGTGCTCATAAAGAGAATCACCCAACTCTCGAGGAAACCCAAGATTTTCTCGGCCCCTCCCAAACCATTCAAACCAACAAATTCAAAGGGACCACGGTTCCATTGTGGCTGACAAGTTTGGAGGTGTACTTCACCGCTGCTGGGTTCAACAACATCGAAAGAATATTGACCTCTCGTTCGCGCTTTTGTGTGGCACGACACAAAGTTTGTGGTCAGATCTGAAGACCATCCAATGGCAGTAGGAGACCAGCAAGAACTCATCAACGGCAAACGGCACCCGTCTCATGTCGCCGACCGCAAGCGTTCCACCCTTGGAGCAAATAAACCTGCAGTGGCAAGACGTGCTGACGCCACCAACTGACTGGAACGAATTCTTGCACGCGATGCTCACACGATTTGGATGCCTGAACAAGAAGTCTGACGCTTGGTACAAGATCAAGCGTCTCCGTCAGTAGTCTAGCATGGCAGATTACACGTAGAGATTCTGCAAAATCATCACTGGTGCAGACAATGCCCACAACAAGCTCTATTTTCACTACAACAACGGCCTCAAACGTGACATCCGACAAACAATTGCCATTTTTGGCATTTACAACAACTTACCGCGGATGATTGCAGCAGTAGAAAGGGTCAACATCGCCAACTACAATGCTCAAATTGAGGAATCCTAGGGCTGGCAACCTCCCAACCACACTTTTTATGGAAATGGAGATGGCTAGTAGGGGGACGCCTCGACTCTCATGGAATTGGACGTCTTCGATGAGACAGATAAGCGTACATACAACAACTGCAAAAAATTCAGGCACATCGCTTGCAACTGTCGAAGTAAGAAGCATGCAAAAAGGGGGCTAAATCATTGAAAAGCAAGTCATGAAAAAGCAAAGGGCAGGAGTGAAAGGCGTGACTCTTATCTGTGAGGAGC
This sequence comes from Penium margaritaceum, assembly GCA_023375785.1. Taxonomy (NCBI): domain Eukaryota; kingdom Viridiplantae; phylum Streptophyta; class Zygnematophyceae; order Desmidiales; family Peniaceae; genus Penium; species Penium margaritaceum. The sequence goes on along the minus strand of SZWC01012369.1, from coordinate 34,111 downwards.
AATCCATACCAAACAATCACCCATCTGAACGGGCTACGATGCCGCAAAGGGTTTTTGAGATTGCACAATTCGACGAGTGATACGAATACAACAAACAGGCAATACTCCTACGACTGCAACCTTGAGGATGCAAAAGTTGCAAAGGGTACCAGCANGAAAAAGCAAAGGGCAGGAGTGAAAGGCGTGACTCTTATCTGTGAGGAGCAATCCATACCAAACAATCACCCATCTGAACGGGCTACGATGCCGCAAAGGGTTTTTGAGATTGCACAATTCGACGAGTGATACGAATACAACAAACAGGAAATACTCCTACGACTGCAACCTTGAGGATGCAAAAGTTGCAAAGGGTACAAGCACTATTGGATGGAGGAGCTTCTCACCGTTCCACAAGTAATGACATTGTTTGTAAGCTGAGTTTGCAGAACAAACCAGTGGATTTTGAAGGAAAACCCATCGACATGAGACTGCAAATTCAGAGACTCCACGAACCACTAAGACTAAAAATAGGAGATCTATCGGATGTAATAGTATAGATATCATGTTCAATGAGTGACCAAAAACCATTCTCCTACCAGATTTCCTATACAGACACAATCCGCAGGTCGACTAAAACATCGGCGACATCTACATGGAAATCGTCGGGGTAAAGCGTCAACTTCCGCATGTGGGATGGAAGACGAAAGCTGAAGCAAAAGAGGCAAAAGCATTGGGAGAAGCCTCGCTAGCTGAAAACCGACAACCTGTGCAGGCAATATCGCTCAACAGAGCCAAGCACTGCATGCGGTGAGGAGATTATGCATGGCTCATACAACTGGAGCCAATAGAGGAATTGATAGCAGCTGACTCGTCATACTCATTGGCCTCATCATCCTCATTGGCCTCATCAACTTCATTGGCATCAACAAAGTTCGCGATGGTACTCAAAGATTTTGCACCACTCATCCAAGAGTGTGTGAACGTTCTCCTCGAAAAACTCCCAAAAACCCTACCACCTCAACGGGATATCAACCATTGCATCAAGCTCAAACCGGGCAGCTGGCCCATAGTTCGAGGAACCTATTGGATGAGCGTTCATGAACTGACCGAGTTGAAAAAGGAACTCTACGAGATGTTCGGTCACGGGTTCATCCGCCCACCTTCGACACCATATGCCGCACACGTACTGCTCATGAAAAATGAAACAGGCAAATGCGGATGTGCGTGGACTACCGGGCGTTGAACGACGCCACCATCAACAAGAACTACCCTATCCCCCAAGCCGAAAAACTCTTCAACCAATCTGAGGGCTCGAGCTTTCACCAAAATCGACTTATGTGGTGGTTATCGTCACATTCGCGTGGCAGGCGCAGACATCGAGAAGATGGCGTTTGGGACTTGTTACGGGCATTTCGAGTTCACAGTAATGTCATTTGGACTTACGAATGCCTTGGTGAATTTCATGGCGATTATGAGCAGCATTTTCCATCCCTACCTTGACAATTTTTTCGTGGTGTACCTTGAGGACATCCTGGTGCAAAGCCGCAACCAGGAGGTGCATGATGGATATCTTTGAAAATTTCTCAATGTTTTAAAAAGAGAGAAGTTTTCCAAAAAAAATCTCAAAATGTGACTGCGGTCGCTGTTCGATCAAGTTTTTGGGTCATGTCATCAACGGCGGACTGATTACCATGGATCCAAAAAAAAGAGAGCAGCCGCTAATTGGCCGTTGCCGGCCAAAGTTCGAGACGTTCAAGTTTTCCTCAGCTTCTACCGTTGCTACCGGCGTTTTGTACGGGTTTACGCTCGACTGTCACTGCCTCTCTCCGACCTCAATCGAAAAGAAAATCACTGGCGGTGGGTAGAGAGTGAGTAACGATCGTTCACCACTTTGCGCAATGCTTTGACCTAGGCACCTGTCCTACGATTAGCCGATCCAACAGCCGACTACGTCATGGCTAGATACACCTAAGATCGAGCCATCGGCGTAGTCCTCATGCAAGACCATGGCAACGAAGAACAACCGGTTGCATACCTGTCGAAAAAACTGCACACAACGGAACTCAACTACGCCATACACAAGAAGGAGATGCTAACGATCGTACATGCATTTACGACATGGCGGAGTTATCCAGCAACTGCCGATGCATTGTACACACCAAACACCATGCGCTAAAACATTTGAAGATGCAGCCGAACCTCGGTTGATGTCAAACACAATGGATGGAGTTCCTTGAATCCGGGTTCGACAATGACATTGAGTGCTGGCCATGCGAAACCAACTCGGAAGACGCGCTGAGCTACTGACCAGATCTGATGGCTGAGGAAGCAACGCTAAAGCTATAGCAAGATCTGTTTGTCACGCAGTTGTTCACACAGGGCTATGAACAGCATGGCAAATACGACAAGGCAAAAATCTAGTGCAATGCACCTTGTTGGTGATGACGATTCCCTCGCCAGGTAGTCGTTCTCCAAAACTATAAACTTTGTCGCGTGCTGCTCGAAGAGTTCCACGACACTGGTCTAGGTGGACATTCCGGAGAAGACAAGACATTGAAGAAGGTAGTGAAACACTATTGGTGGGAAAAGATGATCCATTGGCCAACTTGTGGCAATCCTGTGACACATGTCAGCAATGAAAATCCCGTCGGACATGGCCACCCGCATTTCTGCAACCGCTCCTCATTCCAGCGGAACCGTGGAACGACATCTTCATAGACCTTATCACGGGACTACCAATCACACCTGAGGGATGCGACGCAATCTTCGTGATTGTTGACGGGTTTTCCGAAATGTCTCACTTTTTTCTAACGACGATCACCGTCAGTGGCGAAGGAACAGTGCAAGTGTTTTGAAACAAACATCGTATGGCTTCACGACGTGCCAAGAACCATCACGAGCGTCAGAGATAGTTAATCCACTAACTGATGCTGGCGCAAACCGATGACTCGCTATGGCAGTCAAATCTTGTTATCAATAGCGTTCTATCCTCATACCGATAGCCAAACCAAGCAAGCCAACCAAATGCTTTAACAACTTCTGTGCATGTTTTTTTTTTATTTTATGATGGTCCATGTAGGAAATCCCTCCCTATGAACATTATGCAAACCTCATGGGACACATTGGGCACAAAAACTCCTAACCGCCGAAATCGCTTGTTATTCCGCGATCTCCACCGCAACGGGAAAAACTCCGCTGAAAGAGGTGTATGGAAAAACTTCTCATCACACTAGCGGGAGTCCACAATTGAAGCAACATTCCTGTTGTTAACGTCTAACGCCGAGACTCGTCCACCATTTGGGATAAAACACGGCAGACACTTGTGAAGACGTAAGTGGCAAAGAAATGAGGACCTGACTAACATCGCAGCGACGATGTTTTCGCCGCCAGAAACAAAGTTGTTCTCAGCTCGACCAACATGAAACTCCGTGGAGCCGACTGTTCAAAGCCCGATGATTGAGATCGTTTGAAATCGAGCGCATGAAAAACCCTATGGTTGCGTGACTCAAACTCCCTGATAGTATGCACATTCAACCCTATTTTTCATATCAGCAAATTGAAGCACTACCGCGACCCCGTAAAAAACTTTCCTAGCAGGGATGTACCTCCCCCTCTTTCTTTCCAAGTGGACGAGGACACATAGCACGTCTTTGAGGAAATCTTTGGCCATCGACGACGTGGAAAAACAACAGAATATCTTATCAAGTGGCACGACTATGTTGTTGCGCATAACAGCTAGGAACCCTATAACAACCTCCGTGACGTTGATCACCTGATCGTTGCTCACTACCTACTAGCCACATTTCTGCACGCGCCGGGATGTCGCGGCTTAAAGGAGGGGAAGTGTTCGTACCAAACGTATACTAGTCCCAAATCATCTGAGTGGGAATTCCTGTCATTACACAAATTGCCCATTGTGCGTCGAGACCTCGCATTGCACTCCGACGGGCGAGGGCAATTAAGCCAACTGCCCTCACCCTCTCGTGAACCTTCTCTGTAACATGGCAGTGCCACACACACTGGTTGAAGGAGCCATGTGGCTCAAGCAGGGTCACTTCGGACTATGGGCGGTGAGACGGGATGGCTTGAGGTTGAGAGACCCTCACGCACCACGGTTTTGGCCTAGTTGGCCAAGTACTCTCTCCAATCCGCTATAATGGTATCAGAGCTCCAGGGCTCGAATCCCATGTCAAGATTACCAGAGATGCCGAGCGGCTCTCATTCCTAATGGGGGGTGGGGGGGGGGGTGTAGCGTGGCAGTGCCATGCCAACCGGTCGAAGGAGCCACATGGCTTGAGCGGGGTCACATGGGACGGGATGGCGTGGGGGTTGGAGACCCTCAAGAACCACTGTTTTTGCCTAGTTGGCGAAGGATTTCGTCCAATCCGCTACATTCTCGCACTTTCCAAGAACTATGACCACTTTCGAGAATCATTAACAGAAGTATCACGACCTTTCGGTCAACTTTTGGACGCATCAAAACATGTATCGATTTATAAAGATGCATCTTGCATCTTTGCCGTCGATCCTCGAAGCCCCCCGACTTCTCAACGGAGCTTCTTCAATCCGACCACTCACGAGACGACTCCACACGCCTCGCTCGACGATCCACTCAACGAACCTGACAGTAATTCATTCGTGAAACTTGTATGAATATTTTGAATCATTCGAAAACTTGTCATCGGAGGAAATTTACCAAAAATCATGAATTGCTCAAGTGTCTCAAATGTTTAATTGTGGTATGCCTCGCAACTTCTACCTATTCACCAGATATTCTCTGTTTGGCATAAAAGTTTTGGTGGGCACCATATTTGTGTGCTCGCCTTTGAGCGGCGCGATGTTCGCCCGTTGCCTTGGCGTGGGACTGTTTTTGGACATTCTCTTTGGGGCACTATTTTCGCATGCTACTTTCAGAAGAGCACTATGTTCGCATTTGTCTCCGCAAGGTAGAGGTGTAGATGCAGCAGCGATGTGGCCATCACATTTCGTTTTCACGTGGTTCACGTGCCTACAGGCGAACGCCACCCTCCTGGGGATAGTGGTTCATTCCTGCCGTAGATGTCTGCGGTATGGTGAGCGCGAAAACAACTTATCAGCGAGATTGATACTGCTTGGTTTGTCTCGTGTCAATATTTTTGCTCACCGCAGATTCACGGAATGCGGTGGTTCGAACGGGCCAAATCGGCCTGCTTTGGTATTTCAGAGTTGGCGCCACTTTTGAAGACGTCAACTGCGTCAGCCCAGACCAAGTTAGTGTTGGAACAAAAGTTTGTCGGAGTAATACGACCGGATCGAGACGATCGGTAAACTGTGTTTACGTTTTCTCATGTCACCCATTGGAGGTTCCCATTTACCAAGCGCGGTGTTCAGGACCCAGAAAAGTCGCGAGTGCTATAAGTTTTCTCAAAGACGTCGAACTAGATCTAACATCCAGAGAAAGTAGAGCCAGTCGATGGTGGATGGTTTATTCTTCCGAGTCGCATGTGGGCTCGCGCAAAAGCGCAATTTAACACTAGCGTTCTTCGACAGACAACCGCCGTACGGTTTGTGGCGGGATCTTTGCCGTGCCATTTTACTGCGGGATGCTCCACTGGAGAACTTTCCGGCACGCATAGCTGAAATTTTGAAATCTGAAATCGGCATGGATCGAGCCGATCTGAGATCTCTCCCCCATGCGCGTTTAGCGTCCATGCCGATGTTGACGCCGTAGAGGTCTGCCGTTAGGGTCAGCGTTCTTCACCACTGTCGTCCCTCACCCTTGCACGTCAGGACGGAGCGGTGACTCCGTGGTGTGCTGGTCGCCATAGCATCACATCACCACTTCGCACTTCGGGGGGCGAGACTGCACCCACCACCTCCGTTTTCTGCGTAGCCAATCACACCTCCACATCTCCCTCATCTATCAGTCACACGCACGTCCACGTCTCTACCGAGCTGTCATGTGGCGACGGTCGTGTCGTTTCCGACTGACCTTTCGTCTGCGAATCTCCTGCCTGGCGATCGGCTGTGCCCGACTCCTTCCCACAGGCTCGCGCTGATCCAGCAAACTCTGCCGTGGCCTTGTTCGACGCGTCGGTCCCTTCGGAGGATTTTGGATCCGAATTCGTGGAGTGTCAAAACCCACTGGTCTACGACAAGCTAGTGTGCCACAAGTCATGGCTCG